>PVKS010013205.1:0-51551 GCA_004027875.1 Aplodontia rufa | reverse complement strand
TTTTTTTTTTTTGAGCAGGACAGTGAGAGAAAGAGAATCAATTTTATGTCTGGCTTCCGTTTCATCGTTGCTCCAACAATTGGTTGTGTATCTGGTGCTGGGGTCTGAATCCGTGTCCTCGAGCATGCCAGGCAAGCATTGGAACCGCTAGGCTGCCGCTCCAGCCCTGGCAACCTGATTTCTAATTCTAGACATCAGTAACGGGCTTTGGTAATTTTTGATGCACGGGATATTGTATGCAAAGTCTGTCGATATGTATTGTGTATTTTTCTTGGAAGAAGTGACTGAGATTTGACCATGGTTTTAAAAGAGTCCACATCCCAAAAGGCTAAGAACCTGAGCTTTAGAGGCACAACTGTTGTGCAAATCCTGGCTTTCTAGCCACAAAGCCTGATATGCAGTCGGGGGTGAAGCCTGTACGATTACTCCCCTCACACCTGAATAGGTCCAAAATGTTTTCTCTGCTTCTCTTTTCTAGTCTGCTGCAGACCCACCAGCAAAGTTCCCATTTCCTGCTGCGTGATTTTCCTTTTAGCAGTACTCCAGAAAGAGTGACAGGGAAAGAGGGAGAGAAGTGATGCAGATGGAACCCAGGGCCTCCTGCATGCTAAGTGCTCTACCACTGAACCACAGCGCTAGCCCTAAATTGAGAAATTTGAATCTGACATCCCATTCACGAAAGAATTTTCTTTTTCTTTTCTTAGGTAAGTAGGTAGCAAGGAAGGAGTGAGAACAAAGGAACAAGGTGGGGTAGTGGGAGGAATAAATCAGGGAGGGAAACGAGGCTAGCACCTCAGTCCTTCCAAAGGGTTTTATTCCCGTTGGAGACTTGATCCTAAGCCTCACCCTTCTTGGATTTCTCCGGCACCCTCCCACCAGCGGTGTGGAGTCCTCTGCGCCCCAAGTGGACGCCAGGCTGGGCTTCACCCGGAACAGACGGGCTAATGCGCTGAAACTGCGCTTGCAACCTGTGCGACAGAGAGCGCTGGTGCACGGAGCAGCGCGGGCGCAGCGTTTGGCGCTGGTGCGTGGGGGGACGCTGATTCCCGGCTTGGCGCTGCTGCGTGGGGAGGCGCTGCTGGCGCCACTCCGCTTTCCGCCGCCGCTCGGCCGGCTCTGCGAGCTGCACCGCCGCCGCCGCCTCGGGCCGCAGGTCTCGGCCTGCAGCGGTCAGTCGGAGTAAGGTCGTTCTCAGCCTATGGCAAAATAGAATACATGGTTTCTTCCTTTATAACGGCTATTTCTTATTTGGTGACAAATAATTATGAATTGATTTGCAATAGGAATCGATCTACTATGGTCCGTTATTTACACTTAAAAATTAATTTTCTTCCTGCAACTGAGTCAGAAAATGAATAAGCAGACAGTGTAAAAGGGAGGAGAGAGAAGTAGGGACACAGGGAAACCAAGGTGAGACCAGTCTCAGACACTCAAGGATAAGCCTAGCTTCAGAATCACCTCTCATTTATTAAAAAAGAAAAATACTTACCACAAGAAATAAAGATTTATACAGAAAGGGATGAAAGACTCACCAAAGCTGGTGAAGAGGAGGGTGAAGGGACCTCTAAATAAGATAAAAAGACAGAACAAACCCCCGTTAACGGCAGATGCTCAGCTCTGAGCTCCCGCTTCTCCTTCGAGATGCTTTGCTTTTCTTTTCCTTTGCTCTCTAAGCTGTCAAATTAAAACTTTGCTGTGGCTTTCCCTTGGAGTCAGCGACTTTCTTTATCGTCCTTAAGACAAAAAAGGGCCCTGACCAGACCCGTGAAACAATTACGCTGTAACATGAGTATAGGGGACATGATTCTGTCTTCCTTTCTCCCTCTCCCTCTCTCTTTAAAAAATAAATAAATAAATAAAATAAAAAGGGCTGGGGATGTGACTCAGTGGTTAAGTGCTCCTGGGTTCAATCCCCAGTATCAAAATAATGATATATATGTATATATATATATGGATGGGGGATGTAGCTCAGCAATAAAGCAACCCTGGTTTCAATTCAATAAGTGTGTGTGTATAATACATACATTTCCATACTGAATAATGGTCAAATAGACATTATAAAACAAGTAAAATTCCAGTTTTTAAAAAGTGATAAATATAGTATCTAGCAAGGTGGTTCATTGGTAGAGTACTTGCCTGGCATGTGTGAGGTCCTGGGTTTGATCTGCATTGCCACAAAAATAAATAAAGGAAAAACAAAAACCAGATGAAAAAGCAATCCCCTCTCTCTCTCTCCCTCTCACTCTCCCTCCCTCTCTCTCCTTCTCTCTCTCTCTATCTCTCAGTGTCTGTCTCTCCTCCTCTCTTTTAAAAAAAGTAATAAATATAAGTAGACCTTTTTTTTGGGGGGGTTGGTACTGGAAATTGAACCCAGGGGCACTCTAGCATTTAACTACATTCCTAGTCCTTTTTATTTTTGAGACAGGGACTCTACTCACTAAGTTGTTAAGATTGGCTGGAGCTTGTGATCCTACTGCCTCAGCCTCCCAAGGAGTTGAGACTATAGGCATGTACTACTAGGCCTGACTGAAATTTTAGTATTTATTTCTCTCATCCATTTGTCTATAGTACCTTATATATGTTTCTAAATTAAGGATTACTCTTTTATATTTCCTAGTATATACTGACCCTTACCTTCCTATTGCAGATAGTTGATTGTTATTTGTTATCTTAACCTAAAATCATGAGTTTTACCATTATTATCATATCCTGTGGTCTCACAGGGCTAGGGCCTGAACTGTATCCCACTGCCAAATTCATACTGAATCACTAAATTTCAATGTCAATGTATGTGGAGACAGGGTCTTTACAAAGTTATTAAGGCTAAATGAGGTCATAAGTGTGAGGCCCCAATCCCATAGAACTGTTTTGTTTTGTTTTTTTGAGAGAGAGGGACAGTGAGAGAGAGAGAGAAAAAAAAATTATATTTAGTTTTTTGTTGTGCACACAGTACTGGGGTTTGAACTCACATCCTTGCAAAGGCCAGGCAAGCACCTTAACTGCTGAGCCACCACTCCAGCTCAGCAATCCTATAGAACTATGACCTTACAAGAGAAGAAGAGTCCTGTCAGGCTCCAACAACCCCATCCCCGTGATGACACAGCAAAAAAGAGGCAGTCTGCAAGTGAGAAAAATAGCCCTCCCCTGAATCCAGCCATGGAGGCACCCTAATCTAGCTCTTAGAACTGAGAAAATAAATTCCTGATGTTTAAATTACCTAGTCTATGGTATTTTGTTATGGCAGCTTGAACCACCTTAGACACCCTACCTGCCTATTCTGTCATTTACTAACGTGGATTTGGGCATGTCAAACTTTCTGTGCTGTTTCCCCATCCATAAATAAAGACAAAAATAATACCTTCTTCACTACATTGTTGTGAAGATTAAGTAAATTAATATATGTAAAGTGCTTAGAACAGTAAGTATGCATTGTAACACTATAGGTGTTAGCTATTTTATTACATTGGCATTATATCCAGATGAAGAAATCAGGGCATGAAATAGCTTGATAACTTGCCCAAAGCTGAGGAGATAGACTTTGGTTTAGCCACTTAACATCCATAACATCAAGTACTCTTTTGGTTATCAACCATAAAGCAAGATATTTTTTGTCCTGTTGTGGATTGGATGAGTGTCCTCCAAAAGCCCTTGTGTTGAAGGTTTGCTTCCCAGGGTGGCACATTAAAAGGTGCTATGGGCAGACGGCTAATCTAACAAAACTGCAAATTGAATGACTTTCAGAGCATTAGGGGGATGGCTCTATAGGATACTTGGAGGTGTAGGGAGGGAGAGGAGGAGGGTATATGAAGAACTCATAGGAGTCTGGAGATTGGGAAGATGGGGGAACCATCCCAGAAGTCATTGCCATTCCTCCTCGAACTACCCATTTAACAAATGAGTTCTTCTGGGGGAAACTGCAATAGGTAAAATCCAAGGTGGTTATCCATGATCTGGTTTTTCCCCTCGATAACAAAGTTTATATCCATTGATTGCTAATGTTTTGATAATGTTTCCCCCTCAACTGTATTTCTATATTCTTCTCATAAAAAAAAAAAAGAGGTGCTATGGATCTTTAGGTGGTGGGCCTTATGAGAGGTGCTTAAGAAATTGTGGGTATCACTTCCAACGGGATTCTGGGACCCCCTTGTTCCTCTTTGCTTCTTCTCCCATGAGAACAATTTGTTCCACTGTATGGTGCCCTCACCAGAGACCCAAAGAATGGAGCAATTTGCCCGGTGCCGTGGCACTTGCCTATAATCCCAGTGACTCAGAAGGCTAAGGTAAGAGGATCATAAGTTCAAAGCCAGAGCCTCAGCAACTTAAGCCGTAAGCAACTTAGTGAGACCCTGTCTCAAAATAAAAAATAAAGGGGCTGGAGCGGTGGCTCAGTGGTTTCGGCGCTTGCCTAGCAAGCATGAGGACCCGGGTTCAAACCCCAGCACCATGTACACAACTGAGTGTTTGAGCAACTAAGGCCATGTGAAAAACTCTTCTCTTTCTCTGTCTCTCTCACTGTCCCTCTCTCTTTAAAAAAAAAAAAATAAATAAATAAATAAATAAAAAATAAAAACAGCTGGAGATGTTGGGGATGTAGCTCAGTGGTTAAGTGTTCCTGTGTTCAATACCCAGCGCCAAAATGAAAAGGTAGGGGCAACTTGATCTTGGACAGGAATTGTGAGCCAAGATAAACCTCTTCTCCTTAAAGCTAATTGCCTTAGGTATATCATATCATTATAGTGACAGAGCACCAACTCACACATGGCCCATATAACTTTCTGACTTCACCAAATTATGAAGTTCTTGTAATATTAAAGAATCATCAACCTTGAAGAGTTTTGGGCTACAGCAGAAACCTCCAGTTCTATAGATACTAAATGATGCTCCAAATGACTCCTTGGGATTATTATGAGAAAGTAAAAAGCTGCCCTTGGCAATGGAGAACTAGTCTGACATGATTAGTCCTAAGTGCTCTTTGAAGCTGGCCAGGTGCTCACAGCTGGGCCATGTTATTCTCCTGTAGGACACCTCAGAGAATTCTCCTGTTAGACATTTCAGCATGCACCAACAAAAGACAAGGTCACTCACAGACCATAAAAGAGTGAGAAAAAACAAGTCCATTGCATAATTTTTTTTAAAGACAGGGACAGTGAGAGAGAGAATCAATTTTATTTAATTTTTTTAAAAAGGCATTTTGTGGGGGCTGGAGCGGTGGCTCAGCGATTACGGCGCTTGCCTGACATGTGCGAGTACGCAAGTTCAAACACCAGCACCACGTACACAGCAAAGTCTCGGAGAAATGGAAGTCACATGAAAAGCTAAATAAAAATTACTTCTCTCTTTCTCTCTCTCTCACTGTCCCCTCTTTCTTTAAAAAAAAAAAAGGCATTTCATTATGTACTTGATGCTGGGTCTCAAACCCACATCCTCACACATGCTAGGCAAAGTATTGTAACCTCTGAGCTATCACTCTAGTCACCATATTTATATATATATATATTTTTTTTTTTTTGAGAGAGAGAAGGGACAGTGAGAAAGAGAAAGAAGGAGAGAATCAATTTTATTTTAGTTTTTTCATGTGGCCTGTGTTGTTCCAACACTTCATTGTGTATGTGGTGCTGAGGTTCAAATCCACATCCTCAAGCATGCAAAGCAAGCACCATAACCGCTAAGCCACCACTCCAGCGCCCTTAATTTTGTTTAAATAGACAAAATAAAGGTCACTGCCACTCACAAAATAGCAAATATTCTTCTCTCCAGGCTAAAATGAGTTACCAAAACTTCTTTATCAATCATAGCTTGCAACCTTGCTCAATCTACCTTCATTGTAAATGAGATTTGTTGAGCTACCCAAACGTAGAATTGTCTCTGTTGCATTCTTTCCTTTTTACTGTTTTTCTTTTTTCCTGCAGTACTGCAGGTTGAACCTGGGGTCACTCTACCACTGAGCTATATCCTCAGTTTTTTTTACGTTTTGTTTTTGAGACAGGGTCTTGCTAAATTGCAGAGATTTGCCTCAAATTAATAATCCCTCTTCCTCAGCCACCCAAGTCCCTGTGATTACAAGTAAGTGCCACTGTGCCAGGGCTATAGATACCTTTTGATTTCATCCTTTTGCTTCCAAAAAAGTTCCTTCACCAACATGTGCTCTTCATGAAGTCGAAAGAGACTGTCCTTCAATTTCTGTCGGCTCATCTTGCTTGAGGGTGGTTCAGTTTTTATATTCTTACCTAAAGTCCCAGAAGAAAGTAATGGGAAAAATTTTTACATGTAATTTTTTTTCAGCCCAACAGATCTCTCATCTTATCTAGAGTGCATGAATCTAACTTGAGTCAAGAAGTATGTGGACCTGCAGAGGATTCCTCCTGTCATTTCAGAATGAGCCAAGACAGGGGTTGAGCATTTAGCTCAATGGCAGAGCGCTTGCCTAGCACACGCAAGGTACCAAGTTTGGTCCTCAGCCCTGGAAAAAAAAAAAAAAGAGTGAGCCAAGATGATCTCCTCTCTGCAAACTAAATTCTCTTGATAAAAATATCAAGTAGGGATTTTTCCTACTTAATCTTTTTTTTCACATATTCTTCTGTGGTTTTTCTCCTTAGAACATACTTTCAACCTATACAAGGATTGTGTCCATGACTGTTTTCAAACTCCAAGAAAGGAAAAGCATAAAAAGCTTTACTGATGCTGGGTATGGTGGAACATGCCTGTAATCCCAGCAACTTGGGAGGCTAAGGCAGGAGGATCACAAGTTCAAGACCAGCCTCAGCAACTTATCGAGACCCTGTCTCAAAATAAATAAAAAATGAGGGGATGGAGTGGTGGTTCAGTGGTGGAGTGCTTGCCTGGCATGCACAAGGACCTGGGTTCAAACCCCAGCACCACATATACAACTAAGTGTCAGGAAAACAAAAACCAGATGAAAAAATAAATAAAATTGATTCTCTCGTCAAAAAAAAAGGGTAAATTGCAGATGTGATGTCCCATGACTTCTACATACTTCATGGTGTATTTCCTTAAGCAAGTATATACCTACACAGTCATAGTATAAGCATCAAAATCAGGAAATTAAACCAGGTGCGGTAGCATGTGACTGTAGTTCAGTCTTTTTTTAAGAAAGTGAGAAAAAAAGAATCTCAATTATTTTTCGTATGGTTATAATAATAACCAGGTGAAATACTTCGTTGTGTATGTGGTGCTGGGGTTCAAAACTGGGTCCTTGTGCATGCCAGGCAAGCTCTCTACCACTGAGAAATCCCTCTAGCCCTACTTCATTCTTTCTTGCTTTTCATATTTATACATACTAAACCATTCTTTTTTTTTAATTTTGTGATGGCTTCTTTTGCTCCACTTTTGTGTGTGTGTGTGTGTGTGTGTGTGTGTGTGTGTGTGTAATACCAGAGAATGAACCCAGGGGCACTTAACCACTGAGCCACACCCCCAGCCTTTTTACTTTTTTATTTTGAGATAGGATCTAACTAAGTTGCTTAGGACCTCACTAAGTTGCTAAGGCTGGTCTCGAACTTGTGATCCTCCTCCCTCAGCCTTCCAAGTCGATGGGATTACAGGCAGGCACCACCATGTCTGGCTCAACATTGTTTTTGAAATTCATCCAAGTTGTTAAAAGTAGCTGAGTTGTTTGTGTTCACTTTTTATTATTATTTCTTCTTTTCCTCCTCCTCCTCCTCTTCCTCCTCCTTTTCTTTTTTGCACTTCTGGGAATTAAAGCCAGGGGTACTCCACCATCAAGTTATACTCCAGCCCTTTTTATTTTTTGAGACAGGATCATGCTAAATTGCTGAGGCTGACTCTAAATTTGTGATCCTCCTGTCTCAGCCTCTTGAATTGCTGGGATTACAGGCATCACACATATGGGCTACTATCATTAAATTTTATAAATATATATCAATATAGATTCATTTTCTCATTATTAGATATTTAAGTTGATCCTGGTTTTTACTCTTATGACTAATACTGCTATAAACATTCTGTTATATGTCTCTGGGTACACATGTACAAGAATTTCTGCAACTTATATACCTACCTCAACAGTACTAGACAGTGCCAATCTTATTTCCAAAGTGATTGTACCATTTATACACTTATGGACAGTGCATAAAGTCCCCTGTCCTTGATAAAAACATATATAAATAGCTGGGCATGGTGGTACACACCTAAAATCCCAGTGGCTCAAGAAGCTGAGGCAGGAGGATAGCAGATTCAAACCAGCCTAAGCAATTAGGCAAGGCCCTAAGCAACTTAGCATGGCCCTAAGAACTTGGCAAGATCCTATCTCGAAATAAAAAAGAAAAAAGGGCTGGAGATGTTGCTCAGTGGTTAATTACTCTGGGTTCAATCTTGGGTACTAAATAAATAAAATACATATATAAGCAAAAGTATAATCAACAACAGCTATGACTAGGATTGAAAGGTGGGAACAAATAGATAAAAATATCTTAAGACCTGCATAGAAGCAACTGGTGAAGCTATACCCTTTCATCTTATCTACTCCTACTCAGTGGAACAATGGACTAATCACATAGATAGATGAGCAAAACACTAGTTTTTTCTTTTCTTTTGATATGGTGTCTGTGGTGTTGGTAATTAGCTTTATCTCCTGCACATAGAATTTTATTATAAGAATTTTTTTTGCCTAGTATGTATGGGGCCCTTGGATCAATTCCTACTACCATCAAAAAAAATTTTTTTTAAGAACAAAATGCTGAGAAGATAGAAGAGAAGAAAGCAAAGCAGTCACTATGAAGGCTGCTAGCAAGAAGTTCCGTACCAGCAGACTTACAGTTGTTTTAATTCTCAAAGACACCTGTCCCCAGGCATTAGATTTACCTTTCGACAAAGGTACTGAGTCCATGTCTCTGACTGACAGATTCCCTGATGTATGATTCACCAGACGTGATGTCATCTCAGCTTTCTCCTGCAGAAAATAGAGGAAAAGTCCAGCCAACTAGATGCAACTGTAGGGTGACTTCTGAAGGCTGTATTAAAGTTGTAGCAGGAAATTTGTTAGCATTTTCGTGATGGTATACAGTACATAGTCATATTTGCGATGATGTGGACAACTCTAAAGAATAAAACCATGCATTAACTACTAATGATATTATTTGTTCAAAATTGAAGTACATTTTTTTCTGATTATAGAATCGATGCATATCATGTTAGATCAATTTTTAAGTGAGTGATCAGCCTGGAACCAATGACCATACTTTCTCTGTGAAATGGACCTCTAACTCTATTCTCCACACAATTTACAGGGCCTGACTTCCAGGAATCAGCTTATCCTCTATAATCTAATTTGCCACTCTGATAGGACCAGGGACAATGAACCCACGATGGGCCAATTAGACTCTCTCTTAGAAGACTGGAAATACGTCTGAGAGTTAAATTAGCATCTGTGAATGGCTAGAACTATTATGTCAACTTGGGAGAGCTGGTACCCAGCACCTGAATAGTTTTTAAATATATGTCAAATAATTGAAAAGATGAATGAATAGACAATTCAAAAAAGAGGATGATAAGAAAGGGCTGCAATGAGTCAAAAAGGCCTGAAAAGGCACTCACAGTGGAAAGTACCTATAATTCCAGATACTCAGGAGGTGAAGTAGGAGGATCTCAAGTTGGAGTCCAGCCTGGGCAGCATGGTGAGACCCTATGTCAAAATAAGCTCAGTACTTGGGGCTCAGTAGTTACAGCACTTGCCCGGCATGCGCAGGTACTTGAGGTTCAAATGCCAGCACCACATACCCCAGCACCAAATACGCAATGAAGTCTCAGTCTCAGAGTAATGAAGGCCAAGGCCACATGAAAAACTAAATAAAATTGATTATGTCATTCACTGTCCCTCTCTCTTTAAACAAACAAACAAATAAAAAACAACTCAGTACTTGCCTAGCATGTGCAAGTCCTGGGTTCAATTTCCAGGGAAAAAGTCCTGAAAGTGGGACTGGAGCAGTGGCTCAGTGGTTATGGCGCTTCCCTGGTATGCACAAGTATGCAAGTTCGAACCCCAGCACCATGTACACAACGAAGTGTTTGAGGAATAAAAGTCACATGAAAAACTCAATAAAATTACTTCTTTCTTTTTCTCTGTCTCTTTTACTGTCCCCTCTTTCTTTTCTTTTCTTTTTTTGAAAGAGAGAGAATCAATTTTTATTGAATTTTTCACATGGCTTTCGTTGCTCTGACACTTAGCTGTGTACGTGGGTGGTGGGGTTTGAACCTATATACTTTCGCATGCCAGGCAAGCACTGTAACCACTGAGCCACTGCTCCAGCCCCTGTCCCCTCTTTCTTAAAAAAAAAAAAAAAAAGTCCTGAAAGCTTTCTGTTTTCTTTCTCTCCTTCATTGGTGCATTATAAACTGTCTGTTCTTGGTCCTAATCTTTTCTTAGGTCTGGCTCTGTTCCTGCCCTTAGGTTGCATACAAGAGTTCTGTGTCCTATCTAACAAAGTCTTCTTTTTTCCAAAGCTAGTTGAACTTTTCAACTGAAGAAGGTTATTTTGTTTCTGATTTCTTTTTTTTTTTTTTTTTTTCAGTGCTGAGAACTGAACTCAGGACCATGTACTTCCTAGGGAAATTCTCTACCACTGAACTACATCCCCAGTCCCACAACGTTATTTTGAATAAATGGGGAAATAAAAAGAAGCTAAAAAGCATGATGAAGAAGTTCTATCACCACTAGAGAAAATTAACATCATGTTGATCTACCTTCCAGACAATCAACTTGAATTACCTCATTCATACTGTGTCCTGTAATGTTGCACTTTTTTGTTATTCATTTGTTTTTTATTAGATGATGTAGAGTTACAACTGAGGGGGAAACATTATCAAACATTCAAGAACAAATGTGTATATACTTAGTTATCCAGGGCTAATGTCATGTTACGGATGCCCAGCTTCTTTTTTTTAAGAGAGAGGGACAGAGAGAATCAATTTTTACTTAGTTTTTCATGTGCTTTTTGTTGCTCTGACACTTAGTTGTGTGCCTGGTGCTCGGGTTTGAACCTGTGTACTTGGCATGCCAGGCAAGCACAGTAACAACAGTGCCACCGCTCCAGCCCCAATGTTACACTTTTTAAAAATCACATTAAGTGCCTCACACAGTGACATATGCCTGTAATCCCAGCAATTTGGGAGGCTGAGGTAGGAGTATTGAAAGTTCAAAGCCAGCCTCAGCAACTTGGCAAGGCCATGAGCAACTTAGTGAAACTCTGTCTCAAAAATAAAATATAGAGGCTGAGGCAGTGACTCAGCGGTTTGGATGCTTGCCTGGCATGATCGAGGACCCAGGTTCAAACTCCAGTACCACGTACACAACTAAGTGTGGGAGAAATGAAGGCCAGATGAAAAGAATAAATAAAAATTGATTCTCTCTCTCTTTCTTCCTCTTTCTCCCTCCTACTCCTCTCTCTCTTTAAAAAAAAAAATATAAAAATGGCAGGGGATGTGGCTCAGAGGTTAAGCACTCTTGGGTTTAATCCCTGCCTGTTATCAAATAAAATACTAAATCACAATAAGTGGAGAGCAGGATGGTACCTCAGTGGTTATGGTGCTTACCTGGAACATGTGAGGACCAGAGTTCGAACTCCAGTACCACATACGCAATGAACTGTCAGAGCAACGAAAGTCTCACGAAAAACTAAATAAAATTGATTCTCTCTCTCTCTCACTGTCCCTCGCTCTTAAAAAAAAAAAAAAAGTGGAGAGCATCTTTCCAATGACATAATTTTAAGTGGATCTATAAAGATTTCATAGCATGTCTAATTTTTTTTTAAAGAGAGAGAGAAGGACAGTGATTGAGAGAGAGACAGAAAGAATCAATTTTTATTGAGTTTTTCACATGATCTTCATTGCTCAGACAGTTAGTTGTATACATGGGTTACTGGAGTTCAAACCCGCTTACTTAGCATTCTGGGCAAGCGCTGTAACCACTGAGCCACCGCTCCAGCCCCTAGCATGTCTAATTTTAAAAAAGCTGAATAATCACCCAAAAGTTGCACACAATATTCCTAGGATTAGAACAGAATGAAGCAACTAGGAAACTCAAATGAGCTCTTGTTTTAAGGTCAATCTCACATTTATGGTTGACTAAATCATCAATTGTAGGTTGACTAAATCACTGATCTTCCTAGTCTCTAATCTGAAGGTAAAGGAAGGTGACTCCATCACATCACAGACATGGACCTCTGAACTTGAAGTCATTTGCAAAAATGGATCTGTAGTGGAAGAAGAGATGCTCTGGTTCTTCAATATCTGGGCACACAGAAGATGGTTCCAAAATACCCCACCAAACTGTATGGCACTATGAGCAAATGAAAAGTACCGCTAAAACTGAAGTCAAAGAAACCCTACAAGGGCTGGAGCGGTGGCTCAGTGGTTTCGGCGCTTGCCTGGCAAGCACGAGGACCTGGGTTCAAACCCCAGCACCTCGTACACAACTAAGTGTTGGAGCAACTAAGCCCATGTGAAAAACTAAATAAAGTTGTTTCTCTCTTTCTCTGTCTCTCTCACTGTCCCTCTTAAAAAAAAAAAAAACAAAAGTTCTACAAATTAAATGGAGTTTATCAAAATGCCAGAGAAGAAAATCCAAGAAAGATTCAGTGAAGGTGTGGTGAAGAAACATCCAAAGCCCAATTAAATGGCCAGATTTAATCTCTCAGGGAAAGAAGCGGACAGTACATGTAAGCAGCAACGGTTTATTTAAATTTTTTTTTCTTTTGGCACAACTGGGAATGGAACTCAGGGCTCTCTTACATGCTAGGTAAGTGCCCTACCACTGAGATAGGTTCCTCAGTCCATTTTATTTTATTTTATTATTTTATTTTGAGATACAGTCTCACTAAATTGCCCAGGTTGGCAGTGAACTTGTAATCATTCTGTCTCAGTCTGGCAAGTAGTTGGGATTACAGGCATGTGTCACCATCCCCGGCTCCACTAAAAAAATATATATATGATGCTGGTTATGGAAGCCAGGTTTTTGGGTATGCTAACCAAACATTCTACAACGGAGCTACATCCATCATCCATAACCCAATTTTTTTTAAGAGAGAGAAGGAGAAAGAGAGAGAGTCAATTTTATTTAGTTTTTCATGTGGCCTTCATTGCTCCAAGACTTCATTGTATATGTGGTGCTGGGGTTCAAACTCACTCACTCCGGCATGCCAGGGAAGCACTATAACTGATGAGCCACCACTCCAGCCCCCATAACCCAACTGTTTTGAACTCAAGGAGATGAAAGACAACAAGAATAATTCCCTTGCAGTGATATTCAGAATTTCAGGTTAGTAAGAATGAAGAATAACTGTTTTGTGTTCTTTTGTTTTTGAATTGGGAATTGAACCCAGGGGTGCTTTACACTGAGCTACATCCCCAGTCCTTTTTCCTTTCCTTTTCCTTTATTTTATTTATTTATTCATTTTTTCTTTTTTTTTTTTTTTTAAAGAAAGAGGTGACAGCGAGAGAGAGAGAGAGACAGACAGAGAAAATGAACTTTTATTTAGTTTTTCACATGGCTTTCGTTGCTCTGAGACCTGGTTGTGTACATGGTGCTGGGGTTTGAACTCGCATCATTGCAAGTGCCAGGCTAGAGCCGTAACCACTGAGCTACTGCTCCAGCCCTTATTTATTCATTTTTAAAGAGAGAGAGAGAATGAGAGAATCAGTTTTATTTAGATTTTCATCTGTTTTTTGTTTCTCCGACACATAGTTTTGTAGGTGGTACTGGGGATAGAAACCAGGTCCTTGCGCATGCTGGGCAAGTTCTGTACCACTGAGCAGGAGAAGCAATCTTTTAGTTTTTCACTGTGACTTTCATTCCTCAGACACTTTGTTGTGTACGTGGTGCTGGGGTTTGAACTTGCGTCCTCACGCTAGGCCACCACTCCAGCCCCTATTTATTTTTTGGGACAGAGTCTTACCAAGTTGACCAGGCTGGCCTCAAACTTGGATTATATGTGGGCACTACCTTGCCAGGGAAGAATAGTTTTTGTTTTTGGTTCTGTGGATTGAATGCAGAGGTGCTTTCCCACTGAGCTCTAGTCTCAATGCTTTAATTTTATATTTTGAGACAGATCTCAATAAATTGTTTAGGGCCTCACTAAATTGATGAGACTGGCCTTGTATTTGCAACCCTCTGTGTCAGCCTCTTGAGTCACTGAGATTACAGGAAATCACCACTGTACCCAGCTAAAAATAGTTCTTTAGTAGTGATCAGACGTATAAAGCCAATTTGTTGACACCATTAATTAACATTACATAGTCTTTAGGTCCCTATACTCTGATCCTATGTTTACCTCTGGTTGAATTTGGAGAAAGTAAAGTGTAATAGTGACTGTGATCACAAGTTTAGGAAAAAGAGACATGAATTCACATCCATTCTTAACCATGACCATAGACAAATGTCTTAACCAGTGTCCTTAGTTTCCTTACCTGTAAAATAGGAATGAAAAACCTACTTCATTTGCTTATGATGAGGATTAATTGAGATAACAGCTATAAAAATTTAGCATAATTCACTTAGTACATACTCTGTATTAGCTAAATTCTAGCTCTTTTTAATGTTTCCTGTGAATTCATCTTTTGACAATATTGTATTTACCAATATACATTAATGATTTATATATTATGCTATGCATAATTTTATTTCTGTATTGGTTATTATTGATTATCTATAGTGATTTTATGTCCTACTTCTCTTTATTTCTATATAAGCTCTTTTGAGGATATCTTTGTGTATCTAGTACCTAATAGTGTTCAGTATATGCAGATGTATAATAATTTTTCAAAGGATTTGATATCATGACACTGGATCGTGACACAAATACTTTCCTTTCTACTTTATTTATTTATTTATTTTTTAGAGAGAAGACAGTGAGAGAGAGAGACAGAGAGAATCAATCTTTATTCAGTTCTTCACGTTGCCTTCGTTGCTCTGACACTTAGTTGTGTATGTACGTGTGTGCTGGGGTTTGAACCTGTGTACTCGTGCATTCTGGGCAAGCGCTGTAACCACCAAGTCACCACTCCAGCCCCCTATTTTATTTTTTTATGTTTAGGTATTGGGGATTCAACCCAGGGACACGTAACCACTGAGCAATATCCCCAGCCCTTTTTATTTTTTTTTAAATTGTGGTTTAAGCTATTTTCTTTTTTTATTTATTTTTTTTTTCTTTTTTAAAGAGAGAAGGACATATGGCGCTTGTCTAGCATGCATAACTATGCGGGTTTGAACCCCAGCACCCATGTACACGCTGAGTGCCAGACCATCGAAAGCCATGTGAAAAACTAAATAAAAAATGATTCTCTTTGAAAAAGAGAGAGAGAGAGAGAGAAGGACAGTGAGACAGACAGAGAAAGAGAGAAACAACTTTATTTAAAGTTTTTCACATGGCCTTCGTTGCTCCAACACTTAGTTGTGTACTTGGTGCTGGGGTTCAAAACCCAGGTCCTTGAGCTTGCCTGGCAAGCGCCAAAACCCACCTGAGCCACTGCTCCAGCCCCGCCCTTTTTATTTTTTATTTTAAGGCAGTGTCTTGCTAAGCTGTTCAGTGCCTGACTAAGTTCCTGAGGCTAGCTATGAACTTGTGATCCTCCTTCCTCAGCCTCCTGAGCCTCTGGGATTACAGGCATGTGCCATCGTGCCCAGCTTTCTTTTTAAAGCTGTCTTTAATGATTATACAAAGTTTTGTATTCATTTTTCCCTTAAGGGGGCTGGAGCAGTGGCTCAGCAGTTGGAGCGTGTGCCTGGCATGCACAAGGATCTGGGTTCAAACCCCAGAAACACATACACAACTAAGTGTCAGAGAAACAAAAGCCAGATGAAAAAATAAATAAGACTGATTTTCTCTTTCTATCTTACTCTCACTGATCTTGTGAGGATGAGGTTAATGGGAATGTGAGGATGGGCTTAATGTGAGAACCAGACAAACTCCATCTTGTCCAGAGCACTCACACAGAGAGCAGCATGACCTAAAACTGCCTCTATTGGGAGACACTACAAGGCTATAAAAACAACTTAAGAATGTAAACCATGTCTGGAGCCAAAAGAAAACCTTGACAAACAACTACCTATAGGGTCCATATGTCCTTGTGGTAAAAACACAAAAACCCCTAGGCCATAGCCAACAGCAGCAAAGGTCACAGTCTCCCACCTGCCTTCAACCCAATCCTGTAATGCCAAGGCTTGTAACTCCCACCTTGAAGAATTTCCTTTATAAACCCTGACTCTCTGAGTCTCAGGGCCGCTCTCCTCCACCCGCTGTGTCAGAGTGCTGGACAGTGGAGGGAGCTCGAGCTTGTACTCAATAAACCCTAATGTGATTGCAGTGGACACCGGGCTCTGTGGTAGTTTGTTTGGGGGTCTCGTGGATCGGGCATAACAATCTGACCAGGTGTTGTGGTGCACACCTGTAATCCCAGCCACTTGGGGAGGCTGAGGCAGGAGGGTCACCAGTTCAAGATAGGCCTTGGCAATTTAGTAAGACTCTGTCTCAAAATAAAAGTAAATAAATAAATAAATAGAATTGATTATCTCTTTCTCTCTCTCTCTTTAAAGAAAAATAATTTTTTTTCCCTTAAGAACAGTGAGGTGGTTCTGCAGCAGAAGCTCAGTGGTATTGCACGTGCCTAGCATGTGCGAGGGCCCAGGTTCAAACACCAGCATCACATACAGAACTAAGTGTTGGAGCAATGAAAACTAGATGAAAAACTAAAGTTGATTCTCCTGAATTATGGAATCAGCCCAAGTTCCCATCAATAGATGAATGGATTAAGAAATTGTGGTATATATACACAATGGGGTTCTATGCAGTCATTAAAAAGAATGAAATTGTGGCATTTGCTCATAAATGGATGGAAATGGAGAGCATCATGCTAAGTGAAAAGAGCCAAACTCAGAAATTCAAAGATCAAATATTTTCTCTCATATGAGAAACTAGAGTAAAATAAAGGAAAGGGGAGGGAAGGAGATAAAGAACCAATAGAATACAAATTAATAGACAAATGAAAGGAAGTCTAGAAGAATAGAGGAAAGAGAATGGGAGAGGAGAGGGAGGACAGAAAAGGGGGAAGGGAGATCATGAGCTAAAATAGATTTCTAAGCATATATGACTTTGTCAGGGTGAACCCAACTACTATATATAATTATAAAACTATAATAAAAATCTAATAAAAAGAATAGTGGTGCAGTGGCTCAGCTGTTACAGTGCTTGCCTGGCATGCATGAGGATATGGATTTTTGGTTTTTGAGGATATAGATTTGAACCCCAGCACTACATACACAAAAGAAAAAACAAAAACCAGATGAATAAATAAAATTGACTTTCTCTTCATTTTTTTAAGAGAGAGAAGGACAGTGAGAGAAAGAATCAATTTTTTAAATTTAGTTTTTCATCTGGTCTTCTTTGCTCCCACACTTCATTGTGTACATGGTACTGGGGTTCTAACCTGTGTCCTTGGGCATTCCAGTCATGCACTGTAACCACTGAGCCACCACTCAAGCCCTTGACTGTCTCTTAAAACAAACAAAACAAAACACAATTTAGTGGAGTGTGGTGTACATGCCTGTAATCGCAGCTACTGGGGAGGCTATGGCAGAACAATTGCAAGTTTGAGGCTGGTCTGGACAACTTAGTGAGAACCTATCTGAAAACAAAATAAAAGGAGCTGGGAATGTAGCTCAGCAATAGAGTACTTGCCCAGTATGTTCGAGGGCCTGAGTTTTATTTCCGGTACTGAAAAAAAAATTCACTTTAATGTTCATGGCGCCAAACCAACGACACACAAATGGAAGTAACTGCTATAACTGATGAGTTTTAACTGTTAAGCTGTTCAAGATGCACCACAAATTACTAGCTCTTTTTTTAACGTACAAGGAACTAACCACTGAGCCACATCCCCCCCTTTGTTTTTAAAGAGGCAGGCATAGTGAGAGAGAGGGAAAGAGAGAATCAACTTTATTTAGCTTTTCATGTGACCTTTGTTGCCCCAACACTTCATTGTGTAGTGGTGCTGGGGTTCAAACCTGTGTCCTCACACATGCCAGGCAAGCACCATAACCAATGACTGCCCACTCAAGCCCCTGATATTCTTTTTTTTTAGAAAGAAGGACAGTGAGAGAGAGACAGAGAATCAATTTTTTTTTTTTAATAAAGAGAGAGGGACAGTGAGAGAGACAGAGAAAGAGAGAAACAACTTTATTTAGTTTTTCACATGGCCTTCAGTTGTGTATGTGGTGCTGGGGTTTCAACCTGGGTCCTTGTGTTTGCCAGGCAAGCGTTGAAACAGCTGAGCCACTGCTCCAGCCCGAGAATCAATTTTTATTGCGTTTTTCACATGGCTTTCGTTGCTCTGACATTTAGTTGTGTACATGTTGCTGGGGTTTGAACCCGTGTACTTGCACATGCTGGGTAAGCACCATAATCGCTGAGCCATCGCTCCAGCCCCAGGCCCCCCATATTCTTAATTATAAGGTAAAATATAAAAAGTTCAAGCAGAGTGGGAAAGTAAAAGAAAGATGTTGTTTTTATTTTGTTGTAGTACTGGGCATTAGAATTTAGGACCTTGTGTGTACTAGGCAAGTGCTCTACCACTGTTACATCACCAGCCCAAGAGTCATGTTTACCTTAGTGATTAGATAAAGCTTTGTGGAGGAAAGGTTGTTGGAAATTGGGAGAAATTTTGGCAGGTAGAGATACAGAATATTCCATACAGAGAGGACAGTTTGAATAACATCAGAGTTGGACAAAGAGCAAGGTGATCTTAGCAGCAGGTGGGCCTAAAGAGTTTATGAGAGTTTTGGAAATTCAAGTGAAAGGAAACATATTTTGGAAAGGCTTGCATACAAGACAAAAAATTTTGCATGTTTTGCTAACATCTCCCCAACCCTGAAACAAAATTTCTGTTAAATAGGAGAAATAAATTCAAGTGATTGATTGTATAACATGAATGACTAGAGTTAATAAGAAAGTACGGGAGCTGGCTATGTAGCTTAGAGGGAGAGCATTGCCTAGCATGGTTCAATCCCCATGGGCCATCACTAAATAAAATTAAAAAAAAAAGTACTGGATTCTTAAATACTTCTCAGAGAGTAGATTTAAGTATTCACACACACACACACACACACACACACACACGCACACAAAAGTTAGTAGTTAATTGTGGGCCAGGGAAGTATTCAAGCGGTATAGTGCTTGCCTAGCATTCACAAAGTCATGATCCCCACTATTGCTCACCTCCAAAAAAAGATAAATATGTGAGGTAGTGCATAAGTTAATTAGCCAGATTTAGTCATTCATAATGTGTCATATTTTGAAACAATATGACACAATAAATATATAGAATTTTACTTGTCAATTAAAAAGAAATTAATTACCAGGTGTAGTGTCACACCCCTGTAATCCCAGCAACTCAGGAGGCTGGGGCAAGAGGATAGCAATTTAAAATAATAAAAATAAAAAAATAAAAAACAAATAAATAAATGGGGCTGGGTATGAAGCTCAGTAGTAAATCACTTCTGGGTTCAAACCCAGTATCAAAAACAAAACATACAACACAACACCCCAGGGTAAAAATGGGAGACTGTAAAATATGTGTTAGGTATAAACTTACAGTTATAGCTTCTTCCGGAGAGCTCACTCCAGTTCTTTTCTTGAGATGTCCCCTTACTTTCTAATACTCTAGGCCCTAATCCTCTTGTCCTTCTGCTTGTAATAGGGGGATAATCCAGGTTTTTAGCTTTGAAGTTAACCCGTTGTAGATCAGAGTGTGAAGTCTGTGCTTGTCCTCTCTGCTTGTTGTACTTGGAGAAAAAGCATCCTAAACATTTTTTTTTCTTTGCACTAGGGATTGAACCCAGGGACACTTAATCACTGAGCCACATCTTTAGCCCATTTTATTTTTTTCATTTTGAGACAGGGTCTTGCTAAGTTCCATAGGACCTTTCTAAATTGCTGACTCTGACTTTGAACTTGCAATCCTCCTGCCTCAGCTTCTCCAGAAGTTGGGATTACAGGTGTTTGCCACCATGACCAGCACACTTTAAACATTTTTTAAAAATTTCCTTTATTTTTTATTTATCTTATTATTTTTTAAACTCATCTATTTATTGTTTTTTTGTTTCTCTGACACTCAGCTGTGCATGTGTTGTTGGGGTTGGAACCCAGGTCCTCGCATGCCAAGCAAGCCCTCTATCACTGAGCTACCAGCTTTAACCATTTCTTTCTTTCTTTCTTTTCTGTTTTTTATTTTTATTTTTTTTTAGAGAGAGAGAGAGGAGAATCAACTTTCATTTAGTTTTTTTCGTGGAGGTTTCGTTGCTCCAACACTTTGTTGTGTGTCTGGGGTACGAACTCGGGACCTCATGCATGCCAGGTCTTAACTATTTCACACCAATTTCTCCATTAAAACTAAAGTTGAAAGCACATTTGTTTGATTTGAGATTAAAGAAATTTGTTGATGTTGGGAGGAGGATATTTAAGTCTCTCTTTGAAGGGCCACAATGGGAGAATTTCTGGAGCCCTGAGATCACTTTGAAGAGAAGAAACCAGGGGCTGGAGCGGTGGCTCAGCGGTTTCAGCGCTTGCCTGGCAAGCTTGAGGACCTGGGTTCAAACCCCAGCACGATTTACACAACTAAGTGTTACACAACTAAGTGTTGGAGCAACGAAGGCCATGTGAAAAACTAAATAAAGTTGTTTCTCTCTTTCTCTGTCTCTCTCACTGTCCCTCTCTCTTTAATAAATAAATAAATAAATAAAAAGGAGTGGGGATGAGGCTCAGTGCTTAAGCCTCTCTGAGTTCAATCCCTGGAAGAATGAAGGAAGCAAGGAAGGAAGCCAAGACACAACAAATAATTACATTGCCTTACAATTTGTGAGAAATAAGCTGAGTATGGTGGCACACACCTGTAACCCTAAGGACTCAGGAGGCTGAGGCAGGAAGATTACAAGTTCAAGGCCAGCCTCAGCAATTTAGCAAGGCCCTCAACAACCTAGTATGGTTCTCCTTGAAAATAAAAAATAAAAGGGTTAGAGATGTGGCTCAGTGGTACTGATAAAATAGAAAAAGAAACAAAAAATTAGTTTGACTAAGGAATTGAATTTTTAAAGTTATGGTCTTTTTTCTTGATATTTTTATCAATTTATTTTTTAAGAGACAAGGAGAGAATAAGAGATAAAAAGAATCAACTTTATTTATTTTTCTATCTGGCCATTGTTTCTAAGACACTTAGTTGTATATGTGGTGCTGGGGTTTGAACCTGGGTCCTTGGGCATGCCAGGGAAGCACTCCAACCTGAAAGCCACCACTTCAGCCCCATACTCTTTTTTCAGTTTTAAAAAACTTTATTGAGGTATATATTTTATATATGTTCATTTTCAGGTGTATGATTTTTTATTTTTATTTATTTATTTTTTTTTTTAAAGAGAGAGGGACAGTAAGAGAGACAAAGAGAGAAGCAACTTTAGTTTTTCACATGGACTTAGTTGCTTGACACTTAGTTGTGTACATGGTGCTGGGGTTTGAACCCGGGTCCTTGTGCTTGCCAGGCAAGCGCCGAAACCGCTGAGCCACCGCTCTAGCCCCCAGGTGTATGATTTTTTAAAAGAGACTTTATTAATTGAAATCAGCACCATAATCAGTTTTAGTACATTCTAACCTCTTGATTGATTTTATTCACTTTAAATTACTAAATTTGAAAGCTGATATTATTTTAATCATTGGAAACATTTACTCACATAGGCTTAATGAAACATCCTCTGAAAAGATGGGGCCATGGTGACCTCTGCTCTGTTGCTTAATTGCCAAACAATTCATATGTGTGGCCATGCAATTTATTTTTGTGACATCATTGTCCTTAATTCAATATTCCTTTACATTCTCCAAACTTACCATTTTTTAACACCTATTATGGTATCTTTAGCACTGACCAGAAGGGATGGTAGTCAGAACTCTTTGAACAAAGCGTAATTGAGCAGGGGAGTACTCTCTGGGGATTCTGGGATCTGAATTTAAATTGAGGTGACAAGAAAGCAGTATTCTGTGTGTGGGGGTGTAGACTGTTTATTAACAAAGGATAAGTCATTCTGCTGGAACTGTATTTAATTTAATTAATTAATTTATTTTTAAAGAGAGGGACAGTGAGAGAGAGAGGAAGGGAGAATCAATTTTATTTAGTTTTTCATATGACTTTCATTGCTCTAACATTTCATTGAATATATATAGTGCTGGGGTTCGATCCTGCATCCTCCTCGAACATGCTAGGCAAGTGCCATAATCATTGAGCAACCACTCTAGCCCCCAAAATCGTATTTTAAAAAGTCCTTATGAAAATTTTATAATGGTCAGGGGCTGGAGCTGTGGCTCGGTGGTTATGGTGCAAGTACAGGGGTTTAAACCCCAGCACCCACGTATACAACCAAGTGTCAGAACAATGAAAGCCATGTGAAAAACTAAACAAAAATTGGTTCTCTCTGTCTCTCTCTCTCACTGTCACTCTCTCTTTAAAAAAAATAAAATTTTATAATAGTTAATCACAGTCAATGTAAAGATAATTCCTATGTAAAGTATAATTTCATACTTGAAAAAATACAATCCAGGAAATTCAAATAGTATTTTTACAACATTTAGATATTTGCTCAAAAGGTCATCCTCTGTCATAATAGTAAAATAAGGTCTAATAAAGAAATGTAAGATTCGTCAACTAAAAAGCTCTTTGAAGGCTGTGAAATACTAGCTTAATGAAAAATTATCAGAGGATGAAATTCTGTGCTTCACAGCCAGGAGAACAGATGGCAAATGTGTTAAAGCAGTCTTAATCCACAAGAAGCCAGATTTAGGTCATTGCTGAGATATAAAATAGAAGAGACAAGCAAGGGAGACAAGAAAAAGTCGAAGGAGCGGGTGGCACAGTGGTTTTCACCCTTGCCTGGCAAGCAAGAGGACCCGGGTTCAAACCCCAGCACCACATACGCAACTAAGTGTTAGAGCAACGAAGGCCACGTGAAAAACTAAATAAAGTTGTTTCTCTCTTTCTCTGTTTCTCTCACTGTCCCTCTCTCTTAAAAAAAAAAAAAAAAAATCCTAGGCTGCTGCCGCCGCGGTGTGGCTCCTCTCTCTCCTCCTCCCGCTCGTCGCTGCTCCGCCGCTCGCGGCTAGGGGATCCGGGGCCTTGTCTCCTCTCTTCCATCCGCCTCTCCTGTTTCCTCCTTCCTGCTGCTGCTTCTTTTAAAGCAGATTCTTTGGCCACAAATAGCAACTGGACTGCCTCCCTCAGTGCCTCCCCTCCCTTCTTCTCTTCTTCCCCCCAAAAGTGAAGCGCAAGCGAGGTAACCAGAAACTGAGGCCCGCAGAGGGAACGGGTAGGCGGGGAGAGAGGGCTCGAGGAAGCCTGGAGAAGAGCTGAAGCGAGTGGACCCCAGGGCCAAGAGGTGGGATGGCCAGCCCAGCCCAGACCTTGGACCTGGCGTGAACCTGGTGGTAATGGTAGCAAGCGAGGTTGGTTTGGTAGGGAAATTAAATGAAAAAGCTCAGGAAAAAAAAAAATCCGAGGGGCTGGAGTGCTGGCTCAGTGGTTTCAGCACTTGCCTGGCAAGCAAGAGGACCCGGGTTCAAACCCCAGCACCACATACGCAACTAAGTGTTAGAGCAACGAAGGCCATGTGAAAAACTAAATAAAGTTGTTTCTCTCTTTCTCTGTTCTTTCACTGTCCCTCTCTCTTTAAAAAAAAAAAAAATCCGATACTTTAGTGGCACTTAAAACTTATTATAGATAATTAATTCATTATTCACTTACCACTTGACTGTTTTGAAAGTTGGGGACATGGCTGTTGTTCACTGCCATGTACTTATAGTCTGACAAGGTATACAAGGTGATCACATAGCATGCAGTTAATCATCATTGAATGAATAAGTGATAGAATTTTTCCACTTAGGTATACCTTATGTAAGTATATATAATACATATATACACAATAATGATGTAGTAATATGCACATACTCTAGATTCAGACCTAGGGTTAGAATTTTGGCTCCATCAAAAAGTCAAGAGTGATCTTAAGCAAATTACTTAAACTTTCTATGCTTTAGTTTCCATATCTTTAAAATGAAGTAATAAAGGGATGGAGTGGTGGCTGAGCAGTTCTGATGCTTGCCTGCCATGCATGGGGATGCAAGTTCAAACCCCAGCACCACGTACAGAACGAACTGTTGAAGCAATAAGTCATATGAAAAACTAAATAAAACTTGATTCTCTCTCTCTTTTTCACTGTCCCTCTCTCTTAAAAAAAAATGGGGTGATAAAATTACCAAATGAGTTAATTCAGGCAAAATATTTTTAAAAAATGCTTGAGGGCTGGAGCAGTGGCTTAGTGGTTTCTGAGCTTGCCTGGCAAGCATGAGGACCTGGGTTCAAACCCCAGCACCATGTACACAACCAAGTGTTAGAGCAACAAAGGCCATGTGAAAAACTAAATAAAGTTTCTCTCTTTAAAGAAAAAAAATGCTTGACATATAGGACCTGCAATAAAAAGTATCTATTATTTTTACTATTATTAATATAAGGGATATCTGTAAAAATACATGTCCAACTATTTGTTTATTCTTTAATTTTCAAACTCAGGGATTTTGGTTATTAAGAAATGATGCGGGGGGGGGGCTGGAGTGGTCGCTTAGTGGTTGCGGCGCTTGCCTGGCATGTGCCAAGTATGCGGGTGCAAACCCCAGCACCCACGTACACAACTAAATGTCGGAGCAATGAAGATCATGTGAAAAGCTCAATAAAGGTTGATTCTCTCTGTCTCTCCCTCTCTCTCTCACGGTCCTTTTCTCTTTAAAAAAAAAGAAAGAAAGAAATGATGCTGGAGTGAAGGAACGGTGGTTCTGTAGTTATGGCACTTGCCTGGAATGGTTGAGGACATGGGTTCAAACCCCAGCACCAAGTACACAATGATGTGTCAGAGCAACAAAAACCACATGAGAAACTAAATGAAATTGATTCTCTCTTTCTCTCTCTCACTGTCCCTCTCTCTTTTAAATAATAAATAAATAAATAAATAAGTAAATAATGCTGGGGGGGCTAGAAGGGTGACTCAGCATTTGCAGCTCTTGCCTGGCTTGAGCAAAGGCCTGGTTTTGTACCCCAGCACCACATACACAACTAATTGTCAGAGAAACAAAGTTCAAATGGAAAAATGAATAAAATTGATTCTTTTTCTTTTTTCTTTTTTAAAGAGAGAGGGACAGTGAGAGAGAAAGAGGGAATCAGTTTTATTTAGTTTTTCATGTGGGTTTCGTTGATCTGTCATTTAATTGTGTACATGGTTCTGGGTTTTGTGTATGGTTCTGTGTCCTCCTTGTGCATGCCAGACAAATGCCATAACCACAGAGCCACTGCTCCAGCCCCATAAAATTGATTCCTTCTCTCTCATTCTCTCCCTCTCTCTCTAATAATAATAATAATAAAGCAAAATAAAAAATATAAAAAAGGGGTAAGTGGCCTACTCCTGTAATCTCAGTGGCTCAGGAGGCTGAGGCAGGAGGATCACAAGCTCAAAGTATCAGCAACTTAGCAAGGCCCTAAGCAATTTAGTGAGATCCTGTTTCAAAGTAAAAATGGGCTGGGGATGTAACTCAGTAATTAAATGTCCCTGGGTTCAATCCCTATTACAAATAAATAAATAAATAAATAAATAGCATAAAACAATAGAGGGGGGGAGTTTCAATCTCCAGTCCCAGGATTGGGAGAAAAGCTTAGGACTGGAATGGAGAGTTATTATAGGACTTTAGAGTGGGGGATCACACAATTAAAGGAAATGTTTTCCTAACATTGTCATGACAGCAGTTTTCAGAATCAGCATCAGGAACACACAATGTGGGAGAAACAGGACATGATAAAATAGATAGGATCCTGAGGAACTGAAAAAAATAAAAACTAAGCCCAAAGTTAGTAGTAGCAGGAAATAAAGCCAGATTTGGTGGTGCATGCCTGCAGTCCCAGTGGCTTGGGAGGCTGAGGCAGGATGATTACAAGTTCAAACCCAGCCTTAGGAACTTAGCGAGGCCCCAGGTAACTTAGCCAGAAAGTGTCTCAAAAAATAAAAACGGGGGGGGGGGCTGGTGTTGGGGTGTAGCCTTCACCCCTATTTCAACAGCTGCCCCAGGGGGATCTTGTTACTATTTCCATAAGTTCCTTCAGGAAGGGCTGCTAGGTCCTGCTTTGTTATGCAAAGAGTTAGAGTGGGTTGGAATGTGCTGTTACCTAGTTGTTTGTCTATACTCAAAATCTGCATAACCCCTGGCAACTCCCTTAGAAGGATTATTGATTCCTTGGCTGTCTCCCCTCCTCCATATATAAAAACCCGTGTGCCTTAGTAATAAACGGATTCTGAGCTGCCATCAGCTGTGGTTGCCTCGCTTCCCCGGCTGGGAGGGAAGGGGTCCCCTGACGAGGGGGGACCCGGGTTCCAGCCATCGGCACTCACCCTCCTCCTGATCGGCTCCCGGGGGGCAATCCAGTCCTCCACAGGCTGGAGCAGTGACTCAGAGGTTGCCACGCTTGCCTGGCATGCGCCAATACGTGAGCTCAAACCCCAGCACCGTGTACACAACAAAGTGTCAGAGCAACGAAAGCTGCATGAAAAACTAAATAAAATTGATTCTCTCTCTCACTGTTCCTCTTAAAAAATAAAAATAAAAAAAGAAAAGGGCTACAGATGTGACTGAGTGGTTAAATGACCCTGGTTTCAATTCCTGGTACCTAAAATTAAAAAAAAAAAAGAAATGTAAGGCAAAGGATGAGGGTCGGGGTAGTTGCTTACCAAGGCTGTCAGCACACCCAGATCCACAGGCACACAGGATGTGCCCTCATGGTGGGGGGGGGCTTTGGCCTGTGAGAGGGAGGGGCAATGTCATAAGCCAGACTGACACGGGGAGTCCCTTTAGAACACTCTCAGGACATGCTGGGCAAGGTGGTGTATGCCTATAATCCCAGTGGCTTGGGAGGCTGAGGCAGGAGGATCCCCTGCCCTCACTCAGCAATTTAGTGAGGCTCTAAGCAATTTAGCAAGACCCTGTCTCAAAATAATAAGGGCTGGGGATACTGCTCAGTGTTTAAATGCCCTTGGGGGTTCAATCTCTGGTACAAGAAAACAAAAACAAACAAACAAACAAAAAAACTCTGCCAAGAAAAACAAAAAAAATCCACTTACTATCCATGGTGTTGTCACAGGAGAAGAGATGTCCCTGGAGAAGTGTCCAAGGAGTTCCCAGAGAGATGTGGGTATTTGACCCAGAGCCATCAGTATCCTTGCTTTACTTGACAGAAAAGAATTTCAGCATGAGCTGCCTGAGGCAAAGACAGAGTACTATTTAGGAAACTAGATATATTCAAGGGAGAGTTAGAGGATCTCAAGGAAGGGATTCCTTTGATGCTATAGCAAGGACACATTCAAGCATGAATGTGGGCCATCTATAGTGTGAGCATGGCATTGGGGTTCCCAGTTGTTCCTTTAAGAGACAGGTGTAGGAAAATTTGTAGAAATATCAGTCTGGTGATCTCAATTTATGATTTATGGTGGTCTGCAATCTCAGGATCTTTAGGCCAAAGTAGTTTCCATTATCTGATCAACAGATAAAACTGGAAAGTCCCCTATGTTACACATTTCTCAAAAAATTGTATCTTTATTTATTGAGGTTAATTAACTGTTCACGGGTAGATTTACAGATTCCTCAGGAATTTGGGAGTAAAAGGCTGAGGGAGTGCAACACTGCCCAGAGAAGTATGCAGAACTTCTGGATTAGAATTTAATTTCCTTAGGGCTGGAGTGGTGACTCAGCAGATACAGTGCTTGCATGGAATGCATGAGGACTAGGGTTCAAATTCCAGTAATGAGGCAGAAAAAGTTAGGCAGTTCAGTGTAGGCAGAACAACGTGGGTTGATAAGGAGAAAATTCACTGATGGTCATCTTTCCTGACAAGGCAAAGACATCCCCCAATGCTAATGAGGGTATGACAAGATAGGCCCAGATGCAGACACTCCCTGCTGCTAAGCAAGGAACCACCTTCTTTATTGGCGCCTAAGGCATGGATCAAAGACTGGACCAGAATTCCCCGCACCTGTGTCCTAGGTACAGGGACAGGGAAGCAGTGACCAATGGAGTAGAGGTAAAAAGGGCAAGGCTCACTGCCTCATCGGCTCTGTCCCTTTCCCCCACTCTGTGGGAAGTCTGCTTTTTTCCCAATGCTTTACTTTCTATAATAAAATTTGTCTACTACATTTGCCTTGGTGTCCCTCGGTTTCATTCTTCGGGAGGACACGAACCCGACATCCAAATCACCGGCATCAGTACCACCTACACAACTAAGTGTCAGAGAGGCAAAGGCCAGATGAAAAATAAGGAAATTTGATTTTCTCTCTCCTCTATCGTTAAGAATTTTTTTTTTTTTTTAGTTTCTGATAGGAAAAGGAAAGGGAAGGGCAAGAGGCACAGAAAGAAGGGAATCCAGACCTCAACAGATCAAAGAGATTTATTGAAATAACTGCAGGGACACACTTCCCAAGGGAAAAATGCCATTTGGCTTTCGAATAGGTAGTCTTTTAAGGACTGAATTGGGGGTGGGTCACAGTGGGGGTTTTCTGGTCAGACTGTTTATTTTAGTAGAGTGGGGATCCTTTGATAAGGACTAGGTTCCAAAAAGGGCCAAGTCTGTTAACTTAGAGTCTATGACCTTCCGTGTAAAGGAGTCTATAAACTTCAAAACAGCAAGCAGGGGGTTTGCTGCCTGAGAGATAAGCTTCTGATAATTTTCCATATCCATCATTCTAGACTCTAAAGGGATATAATGAGTTCGGTTGATGATATCAAATTTTTATCCAGCTAGTGGGCCAACAGACATAAGAATTAAAATTCTGCCTAGGGAAAAGATTACCTGGTTATAATTGAAGCAGCTAGAGTGATAGGAGGTAACTTGCTTCAGCTGCAGGTAGGCTCTTGCTGGGAAATTTTAACATGAGTGTTGTGGGTGGTCACAATAGGACTGGAGATATCACATATTGTGGCTTACACCTCAGGGAGGAGAGCTGAAAGAGGTATTAGAGGGGATGGAAATGGCATAAGAGGATAAAGGAGTGAGGGGAGGTAAAGTGAGCATTAAAACAAATGGAGGCCTTGAGTTTGGTTAGGATGTTCTTGCTAAGAAGAGAGTTGGTCACCTACATGTGAGTGGGGAACTACCACTTAAGCAGCCAAATACAAAAAGGTTTTAGTGTGGGTTGGTGGGATCCCATTCTCTGAGGTCCCCATTTTCTGTCTGCCTACAGATAATCAATCTCCTGCCTCAACATCACCTCTGAAGAGGTCCCCGACTGCATCTGGGGGAAAAGGGCGATGATTGATCTGGCTTCTTCCATCCTGACAGTGGGGCATTGGCTGTGGCAGTCAGGGAAACTTTCCAGAGGGTCTATCTAGGGGAACCTCAGTAGAAGTTGGGAGGCAGCTGCATGGAGAGTTGCATTTTCATGACCACCTGGCGCTTAATGGACTCTAGGCAACTTGTGCATCAGGGCAGTCCAGAGGTCCATGACAGTGGTGGTTGGCAGGTGACTGGACTTGGTGTACATAGGGAAGGGATCATGCTAGAACAATAAACAATGCAACAAAACATTTTCTGCAAGCAATCAATACAAAACAATCAGTGTTATCAGTCAGGCTTTGAAGACCATGAAGATGATAACCTACTAGAGCTTTTAGGGTGTGGTCTGACATGTCATTAACTTTTTTTTTTTTTTTTTTTAAAGAGAGAGGGACAGTGAGAGAGACAGAGAAAGAAACAGCTTTATTTAGTTTTTCACATGGCCTTCGTTGTTCCCACAGTTAGTTGTGTATGTGGTGCTGGGGTTTGAACCCGGGTCCTTGTGATTGCCAGGCAAGCACCAAAACTGCTGAGCCACTGCTCCAGCCCCACAAGTCATTTACTTGTGAGGCCATTCATGGCTTTAGAAATCTTAGAAGAGTTGCTAGGAACACATTTAATTTTTATAATCGTATAGCTATCTCCTTAAGTTGGGGAATGTCATCTGATTCCTGTAAGGTAGCTTAAATATTAGAACTACACAATCATACCAGTGAAAAACAGATTGAGTTTACTCACATATGAGGTTAGGGAAATTTGTGGATCTCAAACTGACTTAGAACAAACTTGTGACTCTGGCAGTGTCTTCTGTAACCCTTTCTTTATAATCTTTCAGTTTTATTTACCTGTGGAGAAATTGCATGAGTGTACATTTTGAGTCCAGTGTCTTTTCCTTTGAAATGCCCATGTGTGGCTGTGCTTTGGTTATAACTCTCCTGCCAGGTATTTAAGACCAAGTTAGTCAAAACCGACTTTTTGGCCTATCTATTCCTAGATTAGCTGAGATTCCTCAGGAGGCCACTGTCAGAGATGTGTGAGGAGCCTCTTGGCTCCTTTAGCCTTCCTCCACCAGTGTTGGTGCCATCTGCCAGGATCGGTCAGGGTCTTGCTGACTATAAATGGCTTCCCTTGGAAGCATTAGGGATATTTCCCTTTCCGATGACCATCCTCTTTGCAGACTGTATACTAGTTGGCCAGAGAAGTCCCATTTCCATCTGAGTTTTGGCTGACCAAACAGGGTAAGGGCCAAAATATTGATTTTTTTTCCTTAACCCTTTAACTTCCTTAATTTTGGTATCCTGGTTTTGGTATTAAACATCCAGCAGGCCGGTTTCATCAAACTAAAGTAGAAGTTCTGGGCTTTAATCATAATGTGTACAGTTTTCTAGTTACCCCTTTTGTTTAAGTAGGATCAATAACAGTGCTTGAAGTTAGTCTGATATCTTATCTGTCCTGTAGGTGATGGTGTGTCTTAACTCAGGATTTTCAGTTAGAAGTAGTATTTCTGCAAAACACTAATAGGCAACAATTTTAAAGTTTTATAAGGAAAATACAACAAGGAATTAGCAAGAGGAAATAAATTTAATTTTACTTTGGAACCATAAGGTGAGAGGCTGAGTTTTAGCTCAGGAGAGGTAGAGCTCTTGATAAATATTAAAAGTTTTTTTCTGATGCTGATCAAAGCAAACAGATACAAGTCAGGCTTTTTTTTTTTTTTTTTTAAAGAGAGAAGGACAGTGAGAGAGAGAGAAAGACAGAATCAATTTTTTCATTTAGTTTTGCACGTGGCTTTAGTTGCTCTGACATTTAGTTGTGTACGTGGGTGCTGGGGTTTGAACCCATGCACTTGCGCATGCCGGGCAAGCGCAGTAACCACCAAGCCACCACTCCAGCCCCAAGTCAGGCTTTTAAATAGCAGTATGTCCCTTCTGTCAGATACAATAAACCTTCATAAACTTTATTTCTTTTTTTTTTTTAAAGAGAGAGGGACAGTGAGTGACAGAGAAAGAGAGAAACAACTTTATTTAGTTTTTCACATGGCCTTAGTTGCTCCAACACTTAGTTGTGTACTCAGTGCTGGGGTCTGAACCCAGGTCCTCACGCTTGCCAGGCAAGCGTCGAAACCGCTGAGCCACCGCTCCAGGCCCACATAAACTTTCATTCACACACAAACTTCTGAGATTTACCCTTCACAAACCTTCTGCAACTTACTTAGACACTCTATACTTTCTCATCCAGAATTTTTTCATTCTAGTTTCTATACCAAAGTATATTTCCATACCTATAACCTTTTATATTTCTTTCCTACTTGCTCTTTCTTAAATCTGCATTCTGACACACTCCTTATAACAACAATGTCTGCATTTTTGTCAATTACCCCTCTTAATTTACAGTACTTTAATTGAAACAGCTGAAACCTTTTGTACTCCCTATATACGGAATTATACATTAGAATTTTAACTCTTAGTAATCTTGCTTTTGGTGAAGATCCAGAAACAAAGCAATCTTAAACTCCTTTTACCATTTTACTCAAGCTTTCGGAGATCCTGGGGTAATCCCTGTAAACGTAATGTAGACTGTGGCTGGGTTGGTTCTGTTTTGTAAATTTGAGGAATGAAATCCATGGACACAGGATCAGACAGAGCAAAATACAGGATTTAGAGTAACAGAAAGGAAGCCGGACTCCCAAAGAGGGAGAGGTCCCAAGAGAGGGATCTCCTGAAGGACCCAAGACACAAGGTTCTGATAAAGGCCCAGTCTACAAACTTCAAGTCTGTGACCTTTGGTGTAAAGGAGCCTGTAAACTTCAAACAGTGAGCAGGGGGGTTGCTGCCTGACTGAATGGCCTTTGCGAATCTTCCATATCCATCAGTTTCTGTTCTTTTTTTTCTGCACCAGGGTTTGAACCCAGGGATTCTTAACCACTGAACAACATCCCCATCCTCTCCCCCTCTGTAAAAAAAGATTTTTAAAAAAATTTTGATACAGGGGCTGGAGCAGTGGCTCGGTGGTTTCGGCACTTGCCTGGCAAGCACGAGGACCTGGGTTCAAACCCCAGCACCACGTACACAACTGAGTGTTGGAGCAACTAAGGCCATGTGAAAAACTAAATAAAGTTATTTCTCTCTTTCTCTCTCTCTCACTGTCCCTCTCTCTTAAAAAAAAAAATTTAAATAAAAAAAATTTTGATACAAGGGGCTGGAACAGTGGTTCAGAGATTGGAGCACTTGCCTGGAATGAACCCAAGTTCAAACCCCAGCACCACATTAAAACTAAGTGTCAGGGCCTGGAATGGTGGCTCAGTGATTATGGTGCTTGCCTGGCATGCACAAGTACGTGAGTTCAAACCCCAGCACCATGTACACAACCTGGCATGCACAAGTACGTGAGTTCAAACCCCAGCACCATGTACACAACGAAGTCTTGGAGCAATGAAAGCTGCATGAAAACTAAATAAAATTGATCCCCCCCCCCACTGTTCCTGTCTCTTTTAAAAAAAAACCAAAAAACTAAGTGTCCGAGAAACAGAGGCCAGATTAAAAAAAAAATTATAAAATTAAATTTTCAGACAGGATCTTGATAATTTGCTGAAGCTGGCTTTGAATTCGGGATCCTCCTGCCTCAGGCTCGGGATCTGCTGGGATTTAGAGGCCTAAGCAACCACATCCGGCTCTACTTGTTTTTTATTCCTTGTATCTTTCCTCAGTGTTGTTATTATTATTATTATTTTTAAGATAGAGGGACAGTGAGAGAGAGAATAGCTGCTCCAAGACTTCCTTGTATGTGTAGTGCACTTGTGCATGCCAGGCAAGCACCTTAACCCCTGAGCCACATCTCCAGCTCCTACTACTAGGTTGTTTACTTATTTTTTTTAATAAAGAAAGAGGGACAGTGAGAGAGACAGAGATAGAGAGAAACAACTTTATTTAGTTTTCACATGGCCTTAGTTGCTCCAACACTTAGTTGTGTACATGGTGCTGGGGTTTGAACCTGGGTCCTTGTGCTTGCCAGGCAAGCGCCAAAACCAATGAGCCAGCACCAGCTCTCCATTAGGTTGTTTAAAATAAACTGCAATGTGGCAATTCAGTTGATGCTTTAAGCACTTGTAGGATGTTTTTTTTCTCTGATTAATTATTCAAAGTAGATGATTTGGGAACTATAAAAAAGCGCTGTGCATGTACACACACACAAACACACATGTCCAGCATGGTGGCTCATGCCTGCAATGCTGGGTAGGGCAGACTGGCAGAAGGACTGAAAGTTCAAGGTCAGCCTGGGCAACACAGGGACATCCTGTCTTAAAATAAATAAATAAAGAAAGAAAGAAAAGGAAAACAAAAGAATAAAAATCATACATAATTGTCCCATCTGGAGAAAACCACTCTTAAGACTTTAGTATTTTTTCCTCCCATTTTTTTCTACTTTTTAAATTAGTTTAAAGCAATATATGCGTAAGACCAAAAAAAAAAAAAAAAAAAAAAAAAAAAAAAAAAAAAAAAAAAAAAAAAAAAAAAAAACAAAAAACCAAACCGTATGGAAACAGGTACAAATGAAAAAGGTAAAAGTTTTTCTCCCCCAAAGAACGTGTCTTCTTTTGAATTTCTCTGAAATTTAGAATTTAAAACGAACACAAAAAATTCTTTATATATAAAATATATGTTACCTCTTTAAAAATACAACAAATGAAATTACTCAGCGGTGCTCTGTACCTCTCGCGCTAACAGCAGCTACTCCACTGTGGGCTTCCTGTAATATAACCAGAGGGGCTGGCAGGAGAAAGCAGGAAAGGGTTAAGTGGAGTCAGTCAAGATGAGGGGAATGAAGGGACCAGGCTTGGAGCCCTAGGCCAAAATGGTTGGCTCGCGTGTTAACCAGACATTCTGGAGCCGGGCGAGGGGTGCTGCAGTATTGGAGGACAATATTTTAAACTTCCTTTAATTTGAGAAGTCCAGATAGATATCCACGAGGCAGGTGTTGTAAGAGTTAGAAAATGAGAAGGGATCGGGGTTGAAAAGACTGGTTAGCTGGTTAGCTTTCTCTACTTTAACACAGCTTACTCATCACTGCCCCCTTCCAGTCTGAAGAAAGTCCCTTCTTTATCAACGCGTCATGGCGGAAGGTTCATTTGGCGCTTTTTCTTTTTCCTTCGCCCGAGGCTAAGGACGGTCCTTTGCACCCGGCACCAGACTACACCCTACCCTTCCCCGCCCCCGCGCCGCGGGAATTCCGAGATCTGGGCGGCCCTTCTACTATGGACTCTTAAAATCAGCGATAGGACAATGCGTACGCCAGTCAAACCTTTCGGATACCCGGATGTGAAACGGTACGCGATACAAAGGCCAGTTTCTACCCAGAGCTTAGTCTGGTACAGTGACCAATAACTATTCCTCAAGCACTAAATGACAGGAATACTAGCCAGTTACAAACTAGTTTCTGTCACGCATGTGGAAATTCTCTAATTTAGACTCGCCCACATCTGATTGTGATTGGACAGAATTGTGAAAAGCGGTAGAACTGTCTAGTTAGGAGCGGGAGCGAGAAAAGGAACAGCCAATAGGAAGGTTCTCGGGAGTGGGGCGGGGTTTAGGTCTTCGCCTCGGCGGCAGAGGAGACTCGGGGGCCATTTTGTGAAGAGACGAAGGCTGCGCGGTTGTGGCCACCTTGCAGACCTCGAGGAGCCCTCGGCTTCTTCACGTAGAATCTGGGAGTAGGAGATTCAGAATCGAATCTCTTCTCCCTTCCCCCTCCTGGTAAGTGGAGGGGTCGGAATTATGGGGGGTACTGGGCTCTTGGGGAGAGCAAGAGGGTGTAGGAGAGAAGACGAGGGAACCCTTCTCTCTGTAGAGTAACCAGGCCTGAATTTATTTTTCTGCATTGGCTGTTAAGTTTGGAGTAAAAGAGTTTGCAGGCCTCAGCCTCTACGTAGATGTAACCGAGCGTTCTTTAGGCCACTATCGGCCAGGAAAATGTCCTTTTTTTTTCCCATCTCGTGTGCTTAACGGCTGCTTTCCCTTTCATTTTCTACGACCGTCCGGACTTCCGAGATCACGAAGATGAAGATTGAGAGGCTCAAAATATAATTGAAGTTAATGTGTCCTTTTTATTACTTTTTACTCTTTATATTGTCTTTAAATTTAAGAATTGGGTGGGGGATGGGGAAGCGTAGATGTACGGCGAGCTTTTTAAATTCCGGAGCGTGCCGCATGGCAGGAGGAAGAATAGTTTAACAATAGATTTGCTATTTTACCGGTTAGTTTTTAATTTTTCTCTGAACAAATGTTGGATCTAAAAGTATTTTTAATTAATTTGTTAACGGAAATGCTTATTTTAACAGTAATAATTACAGCTGACTTTTTTATCTGCAGGTTACAAATCATTTGAAATATTTAAGTTAGTGGAACTTTGCTTGAGGTAGGTATTAATACCTTTTTCAGACAGAAACTGAGGCATAAGAGTGTTGCAGGATCATCTTAAATCAGAAAAAAAATTACTACAGGGTAGGTCAAGTAGTTTCACCTAGTTATCAGAACTCTAGGTACTAAAAAGGCTATACTTTGAATCTTGGAGTAACCAGTTAACAGAAATCCTAGGTTACTGGAAATTACCGAACTCTACTGGACTTGAAAACCATTTAATTACCGGACTTGTTATTAACATAGCTCGCTAAGATAACAAAATTGGACTCTTAAAGATACTGGCATTAAATCTGTCAGTCCAACCTTGTGCAAAAGTGCATTTCTATGTTTTATTAAGCATTATATTGCCTGTTATCTGCAAGGTGCTGAAACCTCATTACAGAATTTGCTAAAGTGAAAAGAATATGGAACAAAGGTGTAGTTCAGTGGTAGAGCCTATAACCCTACCACTATAGAGGGTCCTGGATTCAGTCCTCGCCTCACTCCCAGAATGATAATGACCTGGATCTTAAAGTAGAGCTAACAGGGAAATCCTTTTTTTTTTTTAAATTTCCTTGCATAAGATTTCATTTGGTTTTTTGTTTTTCTTTTTTTAAAATATCAATGCCATTAAGCACAGTTTAAGCTAATATTGCTCAAATTTAAGGGATTTATATGACACATAGGTATAAGTGAAGGTCGTTTTTTAAAGCATAAATATCAATGTTACACATGTGCTTAAAGAGTTTATCACTCTGGTGAATGGTTGAAGCCAAGATAAGTGTGAGGTCTTTCTTGCCCATGTGGCCTTTATTGGGAAGTCTGAGGTAGGAGGAACTGAAGTTACAGATCAGTCTGGAAAATATGATGAAACCCTTTCAAAGAGGGCTGGCCTAGTAAATGAGACTTTGGGTTCACTCTCCACTAATGCAAAAAAGGAAATATGAGGTTAAGGACAGTAACTTTTTTTTTTTTTTTTTAAACAGAAAGGGACAGTGAGAGAGAAACAACTTTAGTTTTTAACCTTCGTTGCTCCTACATTTAGTTGAGTACGTGGTGCTGGGGTTTGAACCCAGGTCCTTGTGCTAGGCAAGTGCAGAAACCGCTGAGCCACTCACTGCTCCAGCCCTAAGGACAATAACTTAATAGTTAGGAAATGTCAACAATATTAGTGAATAACCTGGTGTGGTGGCACCTCCTGTAATCCCAGCAGCTCTGTAGTCTGAGGCAGAATGATCACAAGTTAAACACCAGTTTCAGCACCTTAGGGAGACCCTGTCTCCAAAAAAAAGGGGGGGGCTGGGAATGTGGCTAAGTGGTTATTTCCCCTGGATTCAGTCTCTGGTACTCCCCAGGAAATGTTGGTAAATGTTAGAAATTAATACATAACAGTTCTTCAATGAAATTGAAATTATTTTAAAGATATTTTCTCTTTCCTTGAGATATTACATGGGTTCCTGGGAGTCCACATGTATGAAGGTAGCAATGCCTTTATCAGGAACTCTAGCTAGAGTATCAGAGAATTCTAGATATGTTCTCCGCTAGTTAAGACCTTGTTAGGCTTGAATCATTCTTTGGAATACTTGCTGGTTGCTATTCCTTCTGTAGAGAATTTAAACGTGGCTTATGTTTGTAATTAGATCTCTGGAGGTTTTGACATGTGACCTTGAATGAGATGGAATGGCTGTTACCAACAGGAACAAGCAAGGAATAGATTCCAAATAGTCTGATTTTTTTTCTTTTTTTTTTTTTTGGTACCAGGTATTGAACCCAGGACCAGCTTAACTGCTGAGCCATATCCCCAGCCCTGTATTTTTCATTTTGAGACAGGATCTCAGTAAGTTGCTGAGGCTGACTTTAAATTTGGAATCCTCCTGCCTCAGGTATTTGAATGGCTGGTATTACAGGCTTTCAACAGTGCCCTGGTTCTTAAAATTATTCTTTAAGGTTAAGATGGGCCTGGCAGTGCGCAGCGGTAATCCCAGCCTGGAGAGGCTGGGGCAGGAGGGTCACAAGTTCAAGGCCCAATAAAACAACTTAGACCCTATCTTGCAACCCCCCCCCCAAAAAAAAAAATCCAACAATGTCCCTAAGTCTTTTATTTTATTTTTTTTAAGGGGGGAGAGACTTGACAGTTTTAGTTTTTTGTCTGGTCTTTGTTTCTCCAACACTTGGTTGTGTATGTGGTGCTGGGGTTTGAACCCGGGTCCTCGTTCACACAGGCACTCTCCAACCATTGAGCCATTGCTCCAGCTTCCCTCAGTTTAAAGTACCAATGAAAGGGGGAAAATTAAGTAGTAATTGTGGCGAAGGGGATAGGAGAACAGGGTTTTTAAATTCCCTCTACTGATTGCATATATTGTGTCAGGCAAGTTAATTGAAATTCAGGATTTGTTTTGTAGCTGTAAAATCAGGGGGCTTAGTCTACCTATCTGAATTTCTGTAGTGAAATCATTTGTTTCTAGAAGGCTGAATACTGCAGAAAATTTTAAAACAGTTTTCTGGCTGAGTGTGGTGGCATTCTCAGGTAATCCTAGTGACTTAGAAGGCCTAGGCAGGAGGATCACAAGTTAAGGATACATTCTCAGCTGAGAATGTCTGAGACATTTAAAAAGCGTGGGAATGTAGCTTGATAAAGCACCCCTGAGTTCAATTCCCAGGACTGGAAAAATAAGTTTTCTAAATTACTAGTTACTATCATAACTGCACTGTAAGAATAATATGTTAGTCTTCAATTATTTCTATTACCCTGTATCCTTTCCACCCTCCATACCTGGTATTGAACCGAGGAGTGCCTAACTACTGAGCCACATCCCCTGCCCTTTTTATTTGTTTCCTTTTTAAAATAGAGGTTCAGTTTTATTTTTTCATATGCCTTTGTTTCTCCAATACATGTGTGTGTTGCTGGGATATGAACCTGGGTCCTTGAGCGTCCAGTCAAGCGCTCTACCACAGAGCCACTGCTTGGTCCTCCCTTTTTGAGACATGTAGTTGCTGAGGCTGATCTTTCTGCCTCAGCCGGCCAAGAGTCTCAGGTTACAGGCATGTGCCACCATACCCAGCTATTTATTTTGGGGGAGCATTATTCATGTATAATGTGTGCATTCATTCTCATTGGAAATGGGAAGTTAGGGTTTTGTACGCTTAAGGGGATTGATTTGTGAAAACCAGAAATGTTAGATTTAGCATAACAAACAGGTGTTATAGATAATGAAAATTTTGAGTTTAGTAAAGGAAAAAAGATTGCTGTAGGACTTTAACTTCCATAGTACACTTACAGTGAAAGATAGTTGTTTTGGGGAATGTTTGCATTCAGGAAAACATTTGAAGCATTTGTGACAGTAAATCATGCACTGGAAGGATGAGGAACTTAAAGGAATTGATTAATTAGGGTCAGAGTTTTCCTCATTCAGAATTTTCACAGTGGTTTTCTAATTAGTGGGTGAGTTGAAATAGATTGCTGGGCTCTCAACCACCGGTTTCTAATGAATTCAGATGGAGTCTTGTAATTTGCATTTCAAGTCATTGCCAGGTGATGTTCTTGCTGTTGGGCATAATAACTCAGCTTGAACCTTTTAGAAGGAATCCAAACTTCATGGGGTTTGAGGTATAATCAAGGCATATTGGTATTCCTTGTTCAAGAGCTTTACAATTGTTTTTAACTTGAATGGTGTCATTGAGTGGTAATTAAATTAGTGTAATATCTTGGAAGGTATTTTCTTGACATTGAAAGATGTTTTCTCCTTAAACATTTAAAGCAGTAAATACCACTGCTTTTTAAAGGTGTGTCTTGGACTGCATGTGCGGAGCATTTGTGGACAAGCCATAAAGTTAAAATCCTGAAAAATTGTTACCAGGTTCAGGCCAAGACTCCAAACTAGGAATGTTTGACAGTGATTACTTCCAAAAACTTGACTCGAGGGGGTAACATTCAAATATACATGTTCTATAATTGTACACATTAACCTCTTCTACAGTTTTTAAATTTGTACAATTTTACACATGTGAAATCATGACATGCCTAAACATGGATGGCTGCTTTTTGAAAATTTAGTTAAAAAATCTGAATTATATTACCTGTTCTGTTGCTGTAGTCTTTCGTATGTATTTGGCTAAAGGAACATTTTTACAAAGGTCAGTTTAAAATTTTAGATTATTGAAATTTTGTAAGGGAGATAATGTGACAGTATTGAAATATGACTCCAACCAATTCATTCGTTCTTATACAAGCTGTAGTCTTTTATTTAACTGATGAAATAATGGTTGGGGCTGTGTATAATTTATTTTCATGTGGTATTTTACATCAGATTATTCCAGTTCATATTTTAGAATTCACTATACAATTTGATGAAAAATAAACCAGTCTGTAAATACCATAATTTCATGTTCTATGATATTATTCAGTTGCCACAAATTTTTTCCCTCTGTTTGATTTTTTCATTATCAATTAGTAGACTAAATGGGCTCCTTATTTAAAATAACCTTTACCCCTAACTGTAGAACCCTATTAGGTGGTTTGATCATTCTTTGGTTTTGAGAATGGATAACTCATCTCTAGTGCATATCTTCATGATAGACCATTCACCTTCAGTCCATATTCATAGAAAAAGTACATGAATCTGCTTACCTTCATGACCTCAGTTTTTGATATTTGCTCACTTCCTCTCCATTTGTTGGCCTTTTTCTGTATTTTTCTTCCCCAAACTGAAGATTTATCAAGATGATTGTTCATATGTATACTCTCTTTAGAACCCTTTAAGGGGATACTGACATGCATTTAGTTAATTTTTCCCATCTATTGCTGTTGAAGAATTGTAAATACAGTCACTGGTAGAAGTGATGATGCTTTACCAAAAGTGTGTTAGGTGCAATAGACAGATATTTCTGTCTTGGGGGTGTAGGGCACAACATTTCTGAGGAACTCTGACTCAATCTATCCCTTCTCCTTTCACAGGGCAGCAAGGCGAACCCCATCCCTACTCACTGGAGCTCAGCTTTGATTTTTAACCTCCCTCCCCCACCCTTCCAGAACACACACATTCCCATTCCAAAACTGATTTTATAAATACATTTTAAACATAAGGATGCAACTTGGTGTGCACTACAGCAAATTTACAGGTGTTTTTTTTTTTAATTTCCAAAAACGGGACCTGGATTTAAGATGTAATTTTTAAAATTTCTATTTCTATTTTTTCTGCAGCAGTTGGGTTAGAGGAGGAGGAGCCTTTTAGCCTCTCATAAACTGACCTCTATACTTCCTCGTGTATTTTTAAGATTGATTGATGATGTGGAAAGGGCTTTGCTTGTCTGCTACTGAGAACATTACCCTTGCGGTTTTTGTGGAAACTGCTTTTGGAAAGAAAAAAGAAATGAACTTTACTGACTTAACATTTTTGCACCTCCCGTTTTTCTAATCTGGGCTATTTTTATTTTTGTTTTTTTACAGTGAGATTTTTTTGATCTTCAGCTACAGTAAGTTATTCCAATTTTTTTTTTACATTTTTCCTGACTTTCCGCTGATTTCCTTTTTATTGTTGTTACTAGTTATTATTTATTATTATTATTATTATTATACTTATAATGGTGATGATGGTGATGATAATGACACTGATGATTTTTAACCAGATTAAAATCGAGTTTTTCTGAATGTTCATAAGAATTTCTTCGGCCTCCTGATTGACTTTGGAGTTTTGCATCTTGGGAGAGAGAGTGAAGGCATTAGCATTTTTAAGTGGATTGATCACATAAACCTTTTCTCTCCCAACCCCACCCTTGTCCTCAACCCCTTCCCCACACTGGATAATTTTACTGGCTGTTAAGTCTGTGACTTTATTTTTCCTGATCTTTAACTTAACTGTTTTAGAGCATCTCTGGACGTCTGTATTTTTAATTTTTTTTATTTTTGTTTTTTATTTTTAATCTTTAATTTGTTAAATTTTTAAACTGTGCTGCAATAAAATGTGTGTGGTACTGCTTAACACCTATAAGGATGATGGCATTTTCCCAGAAAGCCATTTTCCTCCTGTTTTCCCTTGAAATCCCATCCTGCTTTCCTGTACACTATCCCTCACAAACCACAAGCTGCAGCAACATGGATGCCCAGCCTGGAGCAGCATCAGCCAGGATGACCTGGAGCCAGGGGGGCCTTCGGAACAGATGCACACCCTTCCTGGGTGATGGTAAGAGGTGTGAGGTCCACTTGGTTTCATTGCAAAGAATAGGAAATAGGAAATAGTCATGTAAATGTAGTTGATGTGGTGTAGGTGAGCATTTCTGGAAGTGTTTTAAGTCTTCTGTGTGTATAGCTTGAGATGGTTACTAAGGGATGCAACCTCATTTATTTGTAAACTAATGGAATGAGTTTCTCATTTGGAATGTTGGGAGAATTTTCAGTAATAACAGCTGAAGTTTACCTGTGATTTAAAATGAAATTGACTTCAGTAATTGATAATAAGACAAGGACATTTGTCCTTTTCCTAGATGATTGCAAATTAGTGCGAAGAGTATCAGAAAATGGGTTTGTGACAGTGATTTTGGATTGTATTTATCTCATTCTCATTTAACATGAGTCAAACCATGAGATAAGTTCTACTATTAAAAGACTGTCTCAAAAGTTTTTAAGACAATGAGGGAAAGGACTGGGTACTGTGGCATATGTCTATAATAAATCCAGTGAGGCAGGGGGATTGTGATTTCAAAGCCAACCTTTGGCAAGTCCTCAAGGCCCAAAAGAAACATGGCAAGGCCTTGTCTCAAAAAGGGCTGGAGATGGCTGGAGTGGCAGCTCAGTGGTTAGGGCACTTGCCTGGCATGCGCAAGTACATGAGTTCGAACCCCAGCACCACATACACGGCAAGGTGTTGGAGCAATGAAGGCCGCATGGAAAACTAAATAAAATTGATTAAAAAAAAAAAAAAAGGGCTGGAGATGTGGCTCAGTACCTGCGTTCAGTTCCTGAAAGACTAGGTAGGCTTTATAACCTCAAGTGGAAAGATCCTTTCAATTTTGCTTCTAATTCAAGAATGATCAAGTACTTGTTCCCTTTTCAGTGACACTTGAGGCTATAGCCATCAATTGGTGAATCCTGTTTCCTATGATAGTAGGACGAATCCAGAATATTTATGAGAATTGACAGATTTATAAGGATGTGGATAATAGGAGTTGCAAACTTTAAGCCAGGTAAAGTGACACACTTGTAATCCCAATATTTAGGAAAATAGCAAGTCCGAGCTACATCCCCAGCCCTTCCCCTTTATGTTTTGAGATAGTCTGGCTAAGTTACACAGGGCCTTGCCAACTGAGACTAGCTTTGAATTTGTGATCTTACAAGCCACTGAGATTAGGTGGGTTTTTAAGTTTTATTGATAGCCTCCCTCTATCATATGAAAATTATTTCTTGTGGTTTTATTCTTAGTGACAGCTCTTCATATAGGCTTGGTTTGATTCATTCCTTGTTTGTTGTTTTAAAGAGAAAAAGGGGGCTAGAGCGTTGGTTCAGCAGTTGTTACACTTGCCTGGCATGTGTGAGGCTCTGGGTTTGAACTCCAGCACCACGTACACAGCTGTCGGAAAAACAAAGGCCAGTCAGAAAGATAAAATTGATTGTCTTACTTCTCTCTTTCTTCCTCTCATTAAAAAAAAAAATTAGAGAAAGAGGGAGAGTGAGAGAATCCACTTTTTCATCTGGCCTTCATTGCTGAGGTACTCAACTGTATGTGGATCAGGGGCCTGAACACAGGTCCTTGTGCATGATAGTCAAGGGTCACACTGCTGAGTCACTGCTCCAGCCCTCCTTGTTTATTTTAAATCCATGATTTTGTTGATTTTTTTTCCCTCTGGATTTAGAGATACAAAAAGTATAATACCGGGGCTGGAGCGGTGGCTCAGCGGTTTCGGCGTTTGCCTGGCAAGTACGAGGACTCAGGTTCAAACCCCAGCACCATGTACACAGCTGAGTTTTGGAGCAACTAAGGCCATGTGAAAAACTATAGTTGTTTAAAAAAAAAAAGTGTGATACCTGTTCTGAGAGAGAGCTTACTGAAGAGGACAGATGAATGCTGTGGCACTGTTTGATTAGTACCACTGTGTGATTGATTATAGGCATGTAGAAATGGCTACCTAACAGACAAGATATCATGGAAATGCTTTTAACAGAAGTTGACTGAGGTTAAGGCCCAATCATAAAAATTTCAATGCCAGGAATGTGTACTTTATTCAGTGGTGAGCCATTGAAAGATTCTCTTTCTGGAGGCTGGAGTGATGGCTCAATGGTTAGAGCACTTGCCTGGCACACCTGAGGGCTTGAGTTCAAACCCCAACACCTGTATACACAACTAAGTATCTGAGAAAGGCCAGATGAAAAATAAATGAAATTGAGTTTCGCTTTTTTGAAAAAGAAAGATTCTCTTTCTGGATTCTACTTTGTGTGTGTGTGTTTTTTTTTTTGTTGTTAATAAAGAGAGAGGGACAGTGAGAGAGACAGAGAAAGAGAGGAACAGCTTTATTTAGTTTTCACATGGCCTTCGTTGTTTCAACACTTAGTTGTGTACGTGGTGCCTGGGTTTGAACCCGGGTCCTCGCACTTGCCAGGCAAGTGCCGAAACCGCTGAGCCACCGCTCCAGCCCCCTGGATTCTACTTTGTATCAGGGTTTGAATCTCAGGGTGCTTGACCAATGAGCCACATCCCCAGCTGCTTCACAGCTGTATTTCTGGAATCTTTATTTATTCATTTATTTACTTACTTTTGAGCCATTGAAAGATTTTAAATTAGGCCATGTCATTGGGCTCTTATTTTTAGAAATGTAATTCTTATAGCAATGTGGAAATGGCTTAGAGTAAAATGAGACTTGAAAGTAGGAGATCAAAAAGCAAGCTCTTAAAATCCAAGAAAGAAAAGGTAGTCACAGTGGCACAGGCCTGCATTGAGAGGCTGAGGGAGGAGGATTGCAGGTTGGACCAACCACTACTATTTATAGAGAAACCCTATCTGAAAATAATGACAAAGTTTTACATGCCCTTGGGTCAGCCCTAATGTATAAGGGGAAAAATTCCAAGGAAGAGTTAACTAGGTGGAATGGAGTACACCTTTAATCCTACTGGCTCAAGAAGCTGAAGCAGGAGAATTGCAAGTTCAAAGCCAGCCTCAGCAAGTTAGGAAGATCCTGTCTAAAAAAATAAAAAGGACTGTGGTGTCACTGAGTGGTTACTAGTCCAGTCCCTAGCATCAAAAGAAAAAATATTTACCAGGCCTGGGAAAAAAAGCTAAAAGATATCACAGGATTAAGTATGAGGATTTGGTGGTGGTTTCTGATAGAGTGGAAAAGGTTTGTGACTCAGCTTCTAGCTTCTGGTATGGGTAGAGAATGAAAATAGTAGTTCAAATACTGGTGCAGTGGGGCACACATGTAATCCTAGCAGTTGAGGAGACTGAGGCAGGAGGATTACAAGCTTGACAGCCTCAGCAAATTAGGGAGACCCTTTCTCAAAAACGATTGGGAGTGTGGTTCTGTTATTAAGCAACTCTTAATCCCTTGTGTTGAAGAAAAAAAAGGGATTGAAAATGAAAAGTATGAAAAGCACTGAGGTTTTTTTTTTTCGTTTTTCTTCGCCCTGGGAATTGAACCCAGGGTTACTTTACTTTTAAAGTACATACCCAGTCCTTTTTTCTTATTTTGAGATAGGATTGTACTAAATTGCTGAGGCTGTGCATAAACTAGAGATCCTCCTGCTTTAGACTCCAGACAGAGTTGTTGGGATTACAGTTGTGTGCCTTCTTGCCAGGCTCTTTTAGGAGCTCTATTCGTTAAATGTGTGTTCTGAAAATTGTTAGATTTGGGCATATAAGCTCTTTTAACCCCTTCCTTCTTGGATCCATGGAGGAAAAAGAAGTATGCAATGATGAAAGAGAAGATAGTAAAGAAGGCAGGTTTATGATATGGAAGTGAAGGGATGGTGAAGAAACTAACAGTGACACTTGATTATCAGATAGGAAAGCACAGATGAGTGGGGTAAAGTAACCTTCCCATGGAGTCACAATTACTCCTGAAAAATAGTTAACAAAAATATATAGAATAACCTGCGCACAGGGTAGCTCACCTACATCTGATTCCAGCTACTCGAAAGAATGAGACATGGAGGATCCAAGTTAAAAATGTACCTGGGTAACTTTGAGATCCTATCTAAAAATAAGTAAAGAGGAGCGGTGACTTGGTGGTCACCCAGCATGCGCAAACATGTGAATTCAAACCCTAGGACCACATAACCGAGTCTGAGCAATGAAAGCCATGTGAAAAACTAAAAATTGTTTCTCTCTCGCTGTCCTTTTTTTTTTTTTTTAAAGAGAGGGACAGCGAGAGAATTTTATTTAGCTTTTCGTGTGGTTTTCATTGCTCTGAGACTGTTGTGTATGTGGTGCTGGAGTTTGAAATCATGTACTTCAGGCAAGCGCCATAACCGCCAAGCCTCTGCTCCAGGCCTGTCCCTCTCAAAAAAAAAAAAAAAAAAAAAAAAAAGAAAAAGAAAAAGGTACCGGATATTTATAGTTTGGTGGTAGAACGTACTTGGGTTCAATGTTCAGTAGTGCAAAAAAGATAAAATGTATAGAATAAGAGAAGCAGGTATCGAGCATTCTTAGCATCCACCTTTGGAAGGTCATTTGAGATCCGGATTATCAAGAGCAAAATCTAGTGAAGGATTTTGGAGAAGGGAGACAGATAATGGTTTGCCTAGAAGTAACCTTGTACGTGTTAACCTTAGGGGTGTTAGTCCTGAGGACTTAAGGGCAAGTAGGTCATTAACTTAAAGTAGGCTCTTTCAGTCTCTTGAAAAAAGTGATTTAGGATACTTGCTGTTTTTCAACTGTTTTCCTTGTTTCAATAGTGAGCAAATATATTTAGTGATAGATGGAGAAGGTAATAGATGGAGAATTGATCAGCCGTTAGGAAATTACTAGTTTTCTCTGTAACACTCAATTTCTGCTTCAGAAGGAAAAAAGTAGTAGAACATGCATTGGTTTCTGAGGTAATAACTGGTTCATCGTTCCTATTAAAAGTCTGGAAAACTCCCAACATTTGAAACTGAGCATCAGTAGGATGCTAAAATTGGTTAAGACTGCATGAATTGAAAAATCCAAAAAATAAAGAGGGTCCTGAGCATTTTGGGTAGGGGTTGTTCAGCCTATAAAATCAAACATTTATTTTGTCTACTACTGTTAAAATTATTAATTATTGGTAACACTTTTAAGTAGATACTATTACCTTATTTTTTTTAAAGGGGGAGAAAGAATTTTATTTTTCAACTGGTCTTTGTTTCTCTCCCACTTGTGTATGTGGTGCTGGGGTTTGAACCCAGGTCCTTGCACATGCCAGACAAGTGCTTGGATAGCTCAGTCTTGGTTCCAGCCTTTTTTTTAAAAGAGCAAGAAGCCTGTACAGAGAATATCCGCCTTGTTTTCATCTGGCCTTTGCTTCTACTAAATTTGTGTATGTAATGCTAGGGTTTGAACCTGTGTCCTTACTCTCAGGCAAGCACTCCAACTGCTGAGCCACCACTCCAGCCCCTGCCCTTTTTGATTTTTTGAGACAGACTCAAATTGCTCAGACTGTTTATTGAGTTTTGGGTCGTCTTGTCTCAGCCTTCTGAGTCAATAGGATTACAGGCATGCTCCACCTTATCTGGCTCAATGAAATACTGTGTTTTTGGTGGGGGGAGGGGTACCAGAGATTGACTTAACAGTTTATTTTGAATTTAACTATTTTATTTCGAACTTAACTAATTTATTTTGAGATGGAGTCTTACTAAGTACCATCGCTGGCTTTGAACTTGTGATCCTCCTGCCTCAATGAAGTAGTTTGTACTTTACTCCCATCCCAGGTTGTTGCGTTTGTTCCTTCTACTTCTGTTGGTTCACTGCAGTTTTCACATTTCATTTTTGTTAATGATTATAAAAGCAGATGATCTTTAAACTTGTATCACTGACCTGGACTTCTTTTGAATGAATTCTAACTTAAGTTAACGGCCTGAAAACTTAAAATCAAGTGTGTCAATTTTACTTTTAAGGAAAACTGGACTTGTTTTTCATTTTTTGGTAAGAAGGATTGAACCCGGTGGTCCCCAACTACTGAACCACAACCACAGTCTCCCTCTACCTTTTTTTTTTTGTTTGTTTTTAAAGAGAGAGGGACAGTGAGAGAGACAGAGAAAGAGAGAAACAACTTTATTTAGTTTTTCACATGGCCTTATTTGCTCCAACACTCAATTGTGTCCGTGGTGCTAGGGTTTGAACCCAGGTCCTTGTGCTTGCCAGGCAAGTGCGGAAACCACTGAGCCACCGCTCCAGCCCCCCCCCCTTTTTTTTTTTTTAGTTTTGCTAAGTTGCTGAGGCTGCCTTAGGACTTGTGTTATTTTTCTGAAAGAAGTTTGTTTTGCCCTTTTCAGTTAATAAAATTCCAGTATTATGTCACTTAGGCCTTTTAGGAAATGATGCCATTCTTTTGTTAAAACGTAACAATTCAAGCCTGGCATGGGTGAAATACTTGACTAATACTGAGAATTTGGAGTCTGAGGCAGGAGGGTCACTAGTTCTCCATGACATTGCCAGACCTGGTCTCAAAATAGGATAGGAATGGAATTTTGTAATAGGTCTTTGGGTTCAATCTCCAGGTCTCCAAAGAACAAAAACAAAAGGTGCTACCCAAAATGCCATCTATTGTTGTAAATTTCAGTCCACCATTGTGTCTTGTGCTTTTTTGTAATAGGTCTACTTTTTTTTTTTTTTTGTCTATGCCTACACATTTATTCTCAAGTCTTAACTGGATTGGTCCTGTAACGATGTTGTATTAGAACTACACATGTTAAAATGTTAGAGCTGTAATCCCAGCTCTAGGGAGGCATAGGCAAGTTGAAGGCTAGCCTAGGCAAGGTAATGAGATCTGTTACATTATTTTGTAAAACAGAAGGTGGGGATGTGGATGCAGCATTATTTTGTAAAACAGAAGGTGGGGATGTGGATGCAGCTCAGTTGTTGAGTGCTCCAGGATTGAATTCTCATTACTGTCAAAAAATTGGCAGGGCTATATACATGTATATAAACATGAATAAACTGTGTTTACATACACATGTTCAGCTTTCATAGTACTTGAGATTACAGGCATGCACTAGCATGCACAGCTCATTTTTCTTATGCTAGAAATGTTACTTTCGGTTGTGTTAAAACTTCAGTTTTACTGAAATTAAAAGGGAAATGTGTGTGTGTGTGTGTGTGTGTATAAATATGTATGGTAGCTCTGTTTTACTATCAAAAGTTGTTTTTAGCCTAGTGTGCTGCACACCAATCACAGTGACTGAAGAAATTGAGGCAAAAGGCTGGAAAGTTCAAAGTCAGCCTGAGCAACCTAGTGAGATCAGTCTCAAATAAATAAAGTCTGAGTATGTTGCTCAGTGGAAAGCAACCCCGAGTTCATTTCCAGTGCCCCATCCCTCTCGAAAGAAAAAAAAAATACATTGTTTAGCTGTTTGTAGTGGACCATACTTGCAGTTCCAGCAGCTCCTGAAATTGAGGCAGAAGGATTCATGGTTCCAGGCCAGCCCCAGCCACTTAGCTAGGCTCTATCTTTTTAACAAGATACTGTTTGAAATCCAAAAAAAGGGACTGTAGCTTCAAACTCCAGCACCAGTTAGACAATGAAGTGTCAGCAACGAAAGCCAAATGAAAACCTGAATAGAATTGATTCTCTTTCTCTCACTGTCCCTCTTTTTAATTTTTTAAGAAAAGTTTTTCATTTGTCTTTGATTGTTCTGACACTTTGTTGTGTATGTGATGCTGGTATTTTAACCCATGTCCTCACCCATTCCAGGTAGTTGCTGAAATCACTGACCACTGCTCCAGCTCCTGTCTCTTTAAAAAACAAACAAAAACTTGAGAGTGTAGCACCTCTGAGTTCAGTCCCTGGTAACACCAAAATGTATTGCTTAATAGAAATGGCTTGAAGTTTGACTGGCTTATGTGTTAGCATTAAAGTCAAATTTACTGTATTTGGAAGACACCCTACATCTGCCATTTCCTGCTTACTGTTAGTATGCTGAACTGCAGTCCCCCCGGCTATCTTTTTTTTTTTTTTTTTTTTTTTAAAGAGAGAGGGACAGTGAGAGAGAGAGAAAGAGAGAAAGAACTTTATTTAGTTTTTCACATGGCCTTCCTTGCTCTAACACTTAGTTGTGTACGTGGTGCTGGGGTTTGAACCCGGGTCCTCGTGCTTGCCAGGCAAGAAACCGCTGAGCCACCGCTCCAGCCCTCCCCCCCCCCATCTTAATGTGGGTGTTTTTTTACTTTCCTGAAGAGAGAGGGAAAGAGAAAGCCATCAATTTTTTTTTCAGTTTTTCATGTGGGTTTCATTGCTTCAACACAAATGGCAGCTCAGACCTATTAAAGAATGTATTTGTATGTAAAGGTGTAGAAGTCTATAAAATGTGTGCTAGATAATGTGGATTACCTTTGGGCTGGGAAATAGCATTTAGGAATGATGACAGGAAACACTGTGTACGTACCTAAAGACGGAGTATTATAATTACAATTATATAATAACTGAGCAACATAGTTATAATCACACCAACATATTATATGCATGTAAGCTGCAAATTATATCTTGTAATTTTAAAACTTTGAATGTGATTTTTAAATCATTTGTGTCATCTTTTGATGTTGGTAGCATAACTGCACAATAGGGGTTTAGTGATGTTACAAGTTGAAAGACCACCCTTAAACATTTGATTGTGTTGAAGTTAATATTTTCGTGGATCTGTAATAAAAATTTGGATAAACTTTGCTATTTTTGAAAAATTTATTCCCCACTGAGAAAAAGTACCCATATGAAATTAGAGAACATCTTGTGCTTTTTTCTTCCTAATTCAATGGATTTGACAAAGAGCAATTAATATTCATATTTGCTGTTCAGATATGCTGTTTTTTAAGTTTTCATTAAGAGAGGGACAGGTAGAAACAAAATAAAGGTTAGTTTTTCATGTGGCATTTGCTGCTCCAAGAAGTTGTATACTTGGTTCTGGGGTTTTGAATCCGCATACTCTCACATGCCAGGCAAGCACAGTAACTGCTATGCCACCGCCCCAGCCCTTAGATTAACTATTGCTCCTGTGTTGATTTGAAAATTGAATTAAGTCTTTGAACCAGAGAGACTTTTCTAGCTAGATTTCAATAATTTTTGGAATAGTTTGAGAGCATTTCTTTTTCTTTTTCTTTTAGAGAAAGAGAGAAGCAATCTTTAGTTTTTCATCTGACTTTCATTCCTCAGACACTTCCGTTGTGTACGTGGTGCTGGGATTTGAACTCATGTCCTCGCCATAACCGCTGAGCCACGGCTCCAGCCCCAGTTTGAGTGCATTTCAAACAAAGATTTTCTCTTAGCCTTCTTAGTAAAATTAAGTGTTCTGATGATGAAATCATAATGTGCTGTAATTCCTTAGAGTCATTTTTTTCAGGGGAGTGTACCAGTAATTGAAACCAGGGGTGCTTAACCACTGAGCAACATCCCCAGCCCTTTTTCTTTCTTTCTTTTTTTTTTTTTTTAAAAGAGAGAGGGACAGTGAGAGAGACAGAGAAAGAAACAACTTTAGTTTTTCACATGGCCTTAGTTGCTCCAACACTTAGTTGTGTATGTGGTGCTGGGGTTTGAACCCAGGTCATTGTGCTTGCCAGGCAAGTGCAATGACCTGGGTTCAAACCCCAG
>PVKS010013204.1:0-51547 GCA_004027875.1 Aplodontia rufa | reverse complement strand
TCTCCTATGAGTTCTTCATACACCCTCCCCCCTCCCCATCCCCCTCCCTACACCCCCAAGTATCCTAGGGGGCCCTCCCCCTTTTACTCTGGGAATCATACAATTTGAAGTATTGTTAGGTTAGCCATCTACCCTACTGCTTCCCCCTGTATTCTAGCTTCCACAGATAAGAGAAACCATTTGGCCCTTGAGTTTCTGAGATTGGGATACTTCACTTAGCATAATTCTTTCCATCGCCATCCATTTGATATCAAAAGCCATAATATCGTCTTCCCTAATGGCCGAGTAGTATTCCATTGTATATGGAATTGTATATATGTACCAAAGTTTTTGTATCCACTCATTGAGTGAGGGGCATCTGGGTTGGTTCCATAGTCTAGTTATAGTAAATTGAGCTGCTATAAACATTGAGGAAGCCACCTCACTATAATACGCTGATTTTAACTCTTTTGGGAAAATACCCAGGAGTGGGATTGCTGGGTTGTAAGGATGCACCAAATCTTGAGTTATATGATAAATCAGGGCTGAGCATATACAGATAGAAAAAGCAAATTTCAGTGAGGGCTTTGTTACATTAAAATCATTCACCTATTTGCAGCACACTCTTTCTTTCCCATTGAATTTCTGAGTCTTTCAGGCTAAATAAAAAACAGACCCTCTCCCCTTCAGACTACCTTGCACCTCAGGAGGGCTGAGGGTATGACCTGGCTAGAATCCTATGCATAGCTACAGTGCAAAATCAGTGTCCCCACGAGGAAAGCTGTGCTTGGGGTCAGACTGAATTCAGTCACCAAAGAAGGGAAAAAGGAAGAAAAACATCCACCGAGTAACTATCGTATTCTAGGTAATGAAAGGGGCTTTACACACACTGTTCAATCTTCATGAGCATGCCATGCAATATTTGACAGTTATAGAAAGTCCCAGAATGTTTATCTATGATTTCAAAGTTTCTACTTTATACCATGTGCCTGAAGTTTACAGTAACTGTTTATTCCACAATGTTTCTATTTTCTTTGTTTTAATTTTTATGTTTAAATTATAATTTAACAGTTTATATATATTTATTGGGTTCCAATGATGTTATGATTTGCCAATGCAATGTGGAATAGTTAAGTCAAGCTAGTTAGCATAGTATCATGTCAAATACTTAACATTCTTTGTGGTGAGAATATTTGAAATTTACTCTCAGCAATTTTCAAATGTAAAATATTATTTTATTAAATATATTCCCATGCTATGTAATAGATCTAAAAAAGTTCTTCTTATCCAAGATTTTGAACTCCTTGACCATCATCTCCCCATGTTCCCTACCTACCTCCAGACACTGACACTTTTTTATTCTCTTTTTCAATGAGTTCAACTGTTTTAGATTGCATGTACAGGTGAGAACATGCAGTATTTGTCTTTCTGTGCCTGGCTTAATTCACTTAGCTTAATAGTCTCCAATTCCATCCAAGTTGTAGCAAATGGAAGGATCTCCTTTTTTAAGGCCGAATAATATTCTACTATGTCTATATGGCAAGTTTTCTTACTATTCGCCTGCTGATGAACACCTAGATTTATTCCTTAATTTGACTGTTGTGAATTTGAATAGTGTTGCAGTGAACATGGGAGTAAAGATATGTACTGATTTCAAATCTTTTAGGTAGGTATCTAAAAGTGGGATTGATAGATAATAGGGAAATTCTACTTTTAGTTTTTTGAGGAATTCCCACACTGTTTCCCACATGGTCATACTAATTTACATTCCAACCAATAATGTACAAGGATTCCCTTTTCTCCACATCCTCATCAACATTTATCTTTAGTCTTTTCATTAATGGCCATTCTGACAGGTTTGGCATCTCACTGTAGTTTTAATTTGCATTTCCTTAATGATTACTGATGTTGAGCATTTTTTGTATATCTTTTGGCCATGTGTATGTCTTCAATCAAGAAATGTCTATTTAAATCCCTTGCCCATTTTTAATTTTTTCCTTGTTATTAATTTGTTTAAATTCCTTGTATATTTTGAGTACTAATCTCAGGTGTAAGGTTTGCAATTATTTCCTTCCTATCTGTTCCTGCACACTGCTATTTCCTTCACTGCTCAGAGATTTTTCAGTTGGATGTAATCCTGTTTGTCTATTTTTGCTTTTCTTGCTTGTTTTTTTCTTTGTTTTAACAACAGTATGTAAATTATATCTCATCTTTTCTCTAAAAGTACATTCATTATATGCATTAGAAAGTTTTTACCTAGCACTAAGTAACTGATACTAATTAATAAAAGCCTCATTAATTGATGACTGCATTGTGAGCAGTTTATTTCAAAAGGGACACCTTCCTTTGGCTAATATTTCACAAGTACTTTAACAGTAGGAAGATGCTATCTGAAAATGCATTCTAAATAAGGATGTTAACTATCATCTTGAAAAGTGCCTGAATACTTCATTGCAAACAAATCTTGCACGTAAAAGATAAAAATTCTTTGTGTTGCATTTGAAATCTGATAAATATTTATTATCAATGCTGTTTGCTTTTAATCTGTTCAGGATATCATTTCTCTGGCTTCTTAGTAGTTAAACAAAAATGGCATTTACATTACAATATTGCTTGCCAACAATCTCATTTTCTGGTTTACTCAGCAGCCCTTCACGCTTGATTAGTCTTTAATTATACAAATACCTACATATTAAAAAAAGTTTTCTTTTTTCCATACTTTGAGCATGTAATTATTTTCTCTTGCATGCAATAACCTTTAATTTTAGGATTAAGCAACTGACTCTTTTTAGTATGGATGGGCCTTTTCAAGTGTTAAAGCAAATTTGGTTATTATATTATGAGAAAAATTAACTTTGGGGAACCTCTCATCACTGCATTTGACAGCTCCCTGATCAACAGAAAGCACACTGGGTATCTGAAAGATAAAACAATACTACATTCCTCCAGCTTTTTCCTATATCTGCCTATGTCTTTGGTCTAGAAATGTGATAATTTAATCAACCAAAGCCTATAATGAACCTGTTTTCCTATTTCCATAAATTAGGGATAAGAACATATGTTTTACATAAAAATGTTATACAAAGACTGTTTGTAGTAGAGAAACCCACAAACTGTAAATGATTATAATCAACAATTTTTCTAAAATAAATGCATAGAATGTTTAAAAGTAGAGGAATATCTCCTTGAGTTAGATGGTGCTTCTCTCTGTGCACCATGACTAATACTTGGGGCCAGTGAGAGGGCCAAGTAACAAGACTTAAAAGTGATGCTTCCTTTCCCAAGGCCATGTTTAGTGTAGACACGGTACATCCTTCCTCTATGATCCGACATTGTTCTATACTTAAATTCCATATTAGTTTCCTACTCTCTCCTTGTACCAAACTCAGAAAAGCATTATTTCTTATGAGAATCACCTCAAGAAATAAACTAACCTGAGAACATCACAGTAGTCAATTAGTCACATTAAATATGCACTATGTTCCAGGTTCCGCATGAAGTGTAAAGGACATGGAAGTGAAGAAGCCTCACACATGCACTAAACCAAGCCTACGTAGTAAGGCTTTCGCTTGTGTTTAAAATGTCACAGAGACACGTTAACTTCCCTCCATTATCTGTTCCAAAGTTGTTTTTTTTTTTTTTTAAGAGAGGGAGAGAGTGAGAGTGGTAGAGAATGAGTCAGTTTTATTTGTTTTTTCATCTGGCCTGTGTTTCTCTGACACTTAGTGCTGGGGTTTGAACCCAGGTTCTTCCACATGCCAGGCAAGTGCTGCAACCACTAAGCCACAACTCCACTTCTCTGTTCCAAAGTTTAATTTGCCTGTGATTAATGCATCTTCCTGTCTTGCCCAGGTTTTTATATAGAATTCCACCTCTGTTTCCTTTCGTTCTGTTCTCAAGAACATTCTATGCTCACAGAATCTGAGAGTTGGATAGGATCAGAAAGTTCACTTGGTCCAACAACACTATAACACAAGAGAACCACTAAGTGGGCACTGAATCTCCTGAGGGGACCCTTGCCAGCTCCCCTGACAGCACACCCCATCTTCGCAGGACTCCTAGGAAGCTCTGTTTTATGGAGCATGTACCCACTGGTCCAAGTTCTACCATAGTGGGCACTTTGGTCATTCCTGGGATGCAGCAATAAATAAGACCTCATGATTATGAAACTTACATTCTAGTTGTAAGAAGAAAATAAATAAGCAGATAATCAAATAAATATATGATGGTTCAGGTAGAGAAAAGTCCTCTGAAGAAAGAAGGAGGAGGAAGGAGAGATGCTATATGTGCATTTTAAATATAAGATTTGAGTGAATTTTACCTCTCTATTGAGAGAAAATTTAAGTCAAGACCTGAATGAAGTGATGGAACAAGATGGATATCCAAGGGAAAAGCAACCAGGCAGGTAATATTAAAGGTTAAGACCCTGAAAATCAAACATCAAAATAGTGCAATCATATCTATATATGTGTATATATGATACATCATAAATATGGTAATATTTAATGTCATACATATGACTATATATGTGATATGTACTATAATACATATCATCTTCTTCCTCATGCCTCCTAGTTTTAAAACTCCTCTCTAATGTTTTTGATATTACTTTAAGTATTTACCTTCATAGTTCTAAATGATATACTTAGTGTTTTTCTCAATGTGCTAATTTTGTTTTATTCTTGATAAACATCTAGTTCTTTTTTCATTCATTAAATATGGACTTATAATTAGAAGGGAATCGTTATCAAACAATCAAGAATAAATATATAATGACAGAGCAAGAAGAGGCTGATGCCATTCCATGGTTTCTCCCTTTGGGTTCCCCATGGTTCCATGTTTCCCCCATTAAACCCCTGTGTTAAATGTACTTCTCGTGGAAGTTGAAGGTTTCCCTCTGAGTTGATTGCCTCATACTCCCTTCCTCTGGTCTCCTTGATATCCTTCTTATTCCTCCCCCCCTCCCTGTCCCTCTCTCTATGTCTCCCAGCATCCTAGGCAAGTTTCCCCTGTTCATGTAAAAATTCATACATGTTGAGGTTATTATTAGCTTAGCCATCTATCACACTGTTTCTGAATGTATTCTAGCTTCCACAAATGAGAAAAAACATTTGGCCCTTGAGTCGCTGAGTTTGGGATATTTCACTTAGCATAATTTTTCCATCTCCATCCATTTGGCTGCAAATGCCGTAATATCGTTTTCTCTAATAGCCGAGTAGTATTCCATTGTGTGTATGTACCAAAGTTTTTGAATCCACTCGTCAAGTGAGGGGCATCTGGGGTAGTTCCATAATTAAGCTATAGTAAATTGGGCATCTATAAAAAATGATGAAGCTGTATCTTTATAATATGCTGATTCTAACTCTTTTGAGAAAGTACCCAGGAGTGGGATAGCTGGGTCATAAGGCAGTTCCAGCCTAATTTTTTGAGGAATCTCCACACTGCTTTCCAGAGTGGCCGTACCAGTTTGCAGTCCCACTAGCAATGTGACAGTGTTCCTCTTTTCCCACAGCCCCTCCAGCATCTCTCATTGTTCGTATTCTTCATTTTTGCCACTCTGACAGGAGTGAGGTGGAATCTCAGTGAGCTTTTGATTTGCATTTCTCTTATTGCTAGTGATGTAGAGCATTTTCTCATATGTTTATGGGCTTTTTGGCCTTCCTTCATTGAGAAGTTTCTTTTTAGTTCTGTTGCCCATTTTCAATGTGCTAATTTTGGACATCATCTATTGACCTCCATTGGAAGGATGGAGACTGAACACTGGCATTGCCTCCTCTCCCCTTCATCCTCCCAGCAATTTCTGATTTGATCAGCATTTCTTTTTGTGACTATGAAAGAACTTCACTGCCTAGCCTATGGGTACACCATAACAACATTCCCTTTCTTTCTGGTTTTGTTCTTACGATGCTAATGTTTGCATTATTTTTTAAATTGTTTAGTTTTCTTTTCATAGCTCCCAAATTCATCACAGGAACAGGAAAACCTTGTTGAACACTGTTTTCTACAAGGCCCAGCACGTCAGCTATTCTCCTAGTTTCTCTTCTGCTCCCTTCCTTCTTATCACCTCCCCATACCTCTTCTCCAGGGACATCCTTCTTGGGAATTTCTGAAAAACTCCTTCAACTGGACTGGTTGCTTTCTAAGCCTGCAACCAGTAACTGTCATTCTGGATTCCTGTGGCCTCTTTCTATGGTAAATTTCTAATCTTGTTCTTTTTGGTTTACTCTCATGTCTTGGTGGAATACTTCCTCTAGGAGATTGATGAAGGATGTATGACAGATCTATTAAAGTCCAAGGTGTTCTGATTCCTGACTCTTCATATTTCAGTTTGTTTGTCCTCTCCTGAAAATGTTCATAATGATATGTCCTCAGTGGGTCCTTTTGATTTTTATTTTTTTTAACTCATTAGGCTGTGCATTCAGTGGAACATTCAATGAAGTAACATCTTCAAATCCAGGAAATTTTCTTGAAAGAAAAAAAATTTTTTGGTTTGGTAAGTTCTCTCCTGGTCTGTTAGTTAGAATTTGGACTTCATGGATTAATCTGCTAATGTTTTCTATTTTACTTGTTTTTCTTTTTTTCACCTTCTCTGTCCTTTCGTTGAAGACTTTTTATTTTGATTTTTTCCACATTTTTATTGGCATATTATAGCTGAACATAATGTTGTGATTTGTTGTTACAAATTCATACATGTACACAATAAAACAATATAATTAATCCAATATAATTCCCCAGTTTTTTCCTGTTCCCTTCCCACTTCCCTCTCTCATTGTACCTTTCCTCTATTCTACTGATCTTCCTTTGATTTTCATGAGATTCTCTGCCTTTCTTTTCATTTTTCATCTCCAGCTTCCACATATAAGAGAAAACATATTAGCTTTGACCTTCTGAGTTTGGCTTATTTCACTTAACATCATGTTCTCAAGTTCCATCCATTTTCTTCCCAATGACATAATTCCATTTTTATGGCTGAATAAAATTGTGTATATATACCACATTTGCTTTATCTATTTACAAGTTGATGGACACCTAGGTTGGTTCCATAGTTTATTTATTGTGAATTATGTTGCTATAAACATGGGTATGCCTGAATCACTATAGTATGATGTCTTTAATTCTTTAGGATAAACATCCAGGAGTAGTATAGCTAGGTCAGATGGTGCTTCCTTGCCTAGTCTTTTGTGGAACCTTATTGTAGTCCTTTTAAATCTTCTAAACATTCTAATGAATTTTTAATTCCTGTTAGAATTATTGCTGTTTATGTCTCTGAACACCCACGTTTTGTGGGTACCTAGACTTTCACCTCTGAAAAATATTAATTTTTAAGATTTTACAAAGTTTTCTCCTTCCCATGTTGTCTGTATTTCATAAAAATTCCTCCCTCTTGCCATTTGTTTTAGTTGCTGGTTCAAACAAGTCATCTCTCAAATATGGAGTCATTCATTGTTGTCTTTTCATATATGAGAATGAGGCAGGGACCTGGCTAAGCTGTTGGACAGCCCAAAAATCCATAACTGGGACTTTTTTCCCTGGTCAGCTAAGGAGTCTTTCCAGAAAAGCATCTGACCATTTCCTGTCCGGGTGGTGGGGTGGTAGAGAGGTGGTGGGATACCTCATCCCAGAATAGCAGTGTGTAGATCTGAGCGGTCCAGTGAGGCCAGTCTTGTCAGTCAAGATATAGAATTTCCCTAGATCCTCCTGTGACAAGCAAAGAGCTCTTCCCAAATATAGCCATGCCACATGTCCCTGGATCTGGAGAGTTTCTTGTTCAATTTCTAATGAATAAATCTGCTGGAGATAGAGTTGTCCATCTGCTTGGGCTGGGAAGGGAGCTGAGCTCCAACTGTCCACTCTGCAATCATTTAGAGGATCCTCCTGTTTTCAGCAACCTGCCACCCCCATCCCTGTCTTTCTAGCAGCTGGTGTCTCCAATCCCCAAGGCTTCTGGTTTCCAGAGTGTCCTTGCTCCTTATGTAGCTTTCTCAGCTCAGTTAACTTTTTCATCGAATTTCCAAAATTTGCTGACATTGTTTATCTCCTTTGTTTTTTTCTTCACTTCTCTTTAACCTTTTGGGACTTAAATCTTTAAAAAAATTTTCTTTTAGTATCATTTTAGTGAAGTTCCAGTGGGTGCAGAGATATATGCACATATTCAATCTGTCCCATTTAATAGGAAATTCTCCTTCTGTTTTTTTTTTTTTTTGAGAATCGGAAGTATCTTTATTATTATTTTTTATTTTCTTTAGTACCTTTTCCATTCATTCCAATTCCTTAGATATTAACAACTGTATTCATACATTTAATCTTTGAGTTAAAATCCTCAATTTCTTAAGCTACTGTTTCTCAACCCATTAACCATTTTTTGTTGCCTCTGAGCCTTAACTAATCTATCTTTTTTTTTAAGAGAGAGGAGAGAGAGAATCAGTTTTATTTATTTTTTCATCTTTTTTTTTCCCCCCAGCACTTAGTTGTGTATGTGGTGCTGGGGTTCTCATGCATGCCTGGCAAGTCCTCTACCGTTGAGGCACCACTCCAGCCCCTTAACTAACCTATCTGGATCTATACATTTTCCACAATTTCACAAAGCAGTAGTTCTTAAATCCTGTTGATTATCAAAATCACTGGTCCCACCCCAGAGATTCTGTTTTTGTAGTTCTGGGGTAGGAGGAAGGGAATTTGTATTATTAAAGAATCTCCTGGTAACAAAACTTTGTTTTTAAATTTGTTTCTTTTGCGAAATTTTAAGCATATAGAAAGAAAACACAACAGTATAACTAACTCCCATGGACCCATCACCAAACTTCAATAATGATCAACTCATGGCCAATTCTTCCATCTACCCCACCCATCTATTTTCACCCATATTATTCTTCTGTCTCCCGTATATATCAGTTTAGAAAAAAAAAAATTACAGGCCTACTATCATTTCATTTGTAAGTATTTTAGAATTTATTTTCAAAAGTTTCTCAAAACAAAACCAAAACTGCTACATATCACTGTCACATGAAAATATTAAAAATAGTTCTTCAGTATTATCAGCTATCCAGTCAATGATCATATTACCAAGTGTCTTATAATTGTCCTACTTTTTCCTGTGGACAGTTTGCTTGAATTGTAATCTAAAAGAGGCCCAACAATGAAATCAGTTGCTATGTCTTTTCATCTATAGGATTAATTTTCCAGTCTTCCTCCTCCTCCTTCTTCTCCTTCTCTCTCTCTCTTTTTCTCTCTTGCTCTCACTTTCCCTCCCTTGCTCTTTCTCTGATTTTGTTATTGAAGAAATTTCTCCATGCACTTTGGATGGGTGGTCAGTCCATCTCGTGAAGCACCCTCAGGGGTCACCTGGCAGGAGGGAAGCTGGGCATATCAGTTCCTCAGAGTTCCACTCTTGTTGATGGTTGATGAAACTTTTGCCCCTTCCCTTCCATGGTGCCAGCAAATGTTTTAATAACATTGCATTTTGGGCTCCAGAAAGAACACCGTATATTTATAAGAATTATTATATCCATCTTATCACTAAATTAAAAAGTCATCCAAACTTAGCTTCTGTGTTGAGTGGAGTGAAATCAGGGGGAGGCAGTTTGGATAAATGCTGGAGGCAGCACAGTGAGCATGGCTTTGCAATAAGGTACCCAATGCTGGATTCTCTATGCCAGCACAGTTCTGTGGGGGAAGTGGGTGCTACTGGATAACAGACATGCACAACGACTGGTCCTGGTTAAAGGGAGGTGTGAGGTCCCTTGAGTTGGAGCCAGTCACACGCTCAAACCTCAGTTCCACTTCTCACATAGTTGAGGGCTTTTGATGAGTCACCAGCTTCTCTGAGCCTTGGCTTGCTCACTTCCACAGTGACAGTGAGGCATAAGTAGGAGAATATACACAGACCTAGGATGGAACCTGGCACATGGTAAATGCCCCACAGGGTTTTTGGTTTTGAAACTGAATCATCACTTTTGTGCTGTGGGATTCCTTGTGGGTTTGTCCACTAACAGTGGGATTTGGGGAAGTCAGAGCCTGTCATGTGAGGGTACCAGATATTCAATGGTGGGGTCTGAGGTCCACCCAAGGTGGGAGATCCACATGCATTTTTCTTGGGTCTTTATGTCTGCTTTATAATACTTTTATGCTTAAGAAACTATGATTTGACCCACAGATCAATCAGATCTATAAAATATTAAGAAGCTCTGTTCTATTATATTTTGAATCTCAAGAACCATCATGTGTTGGCAAGATGGTGGGGGAAAACAAACAGATTAATTAAAAAACAATGGTCCTTATTTTGATGTACATTTCCTCCCAAATGAAAGAAGCTAATTTAAAGCAGTCTAAATCAACCCAGCATTTCCCAAAATCCACTGAAAAGGCAGTGCCGGTGGAGAGGTGAACCGATTTTAGAGGAATCAAAATACTGATAAGATCTAAGGGTTTTACAGCAAAGACCCTATGCCAGTGTTCTAAATATAACAATAAATAGGTATTGTTTCTTTCATTAGTAATTGCTATCTTCATCAAATAATTTTGTAAAGAAATTTAAGATAGTCCGACAACAACAGGCACTTCAATATTTGTGAAATGAATAGCTATTAAATGAGAAATAGCCTCTTGCAACAATTGAGAGCCCTTGGATTTAGAGAGGTTTGAGACATAGTGGCTGCTTTTATGAAGTTTATAATTCAATGTGCCCATAACAATGATAGAAAAAAGGGGAAAAAGATTCACAAAACACATGCTAAGCACCACATGTGTGGTCTAGCAATTATTGAAGGCTAGACCACAGTGGGCACTTTGTGGAAGGAGCAGAAAGAGGTGTGATCCATCAGGAAACAGTGGCCAGAAAAGCAAGCCTTGGGGGAAACCAACATGGCACCAGGAAAACCAGCGAGGCAAACTGCGTGGGACACAGCAGGGAATGGGGCGATGTCAGCCAGAATGCAGCCGAGGAGGTGGGTGACAAGGTGCAGGGTCAGGCCAGAGAGTCCTTGTAAGGAGGCCAAAGGAAAGGTTTGCTCATAGAGCTGGCTGTGGCTTGAATCTGTCCCCCAAAGTGCATGTGCTGGGAACTTAACCCCCAATACAGCGGGGTTGAGAGGAGGGACTTGTAAGAGGTGATTAGGTCATGAGGGTTCTGCCCTCATGAATGGATCCATGTGGTTATCACTGAGTGGGTTTGTTATCCGTGAGTTGGCCTCCTCTTACTCTTAGGCTTTCTCTCTTGCTCATATGACACCTTTTGCCATGTTACCTATGGCAGCAGGAAAGTCCTTACAAGATGTGGCCACTAGAACTTGGACTTCCAGCCTTCAGAACAGTGAGCCAAAGAAAATTTCTGTTCATTACAACTTACCCAGTCTCAAGTATTCTGTTATAGCAGCACAAAATGGACTAAGACAGAGGTGATAGGAACGACACGTTCTTTTAGGAAGGTTAACTTGGCAGCAGTGTACAAAGTGGACAGGATGAGGGATAAAACAGAAGTGGGAAGACTAAGTTATGGAGAATGGTGATAGCTCTGCCCCAGGACCAGAAGAGTAGGACTGAGAAGAGTTCCAGGCAGTCCCCAGTTTCTCTGACCAGGGACCTGTGGGTCTGACCTCCACCGTGCAGTTCCCTGGGGAACATAGCTCTTTCCAGGAACCTAAATTAGTCAGTTAATCACTGTGGGTTTCTATTCTTCCTTTCCACCACTTCTCTTGCCCTTTCAGTTTTTCTTCAGAATGATCTAGTCATCATTGGCAGGACTATTTTATTAGTTTTTAATATTACCAATAGTCTCTCGGTTTGGTAGGTTGGTTAAACTACTACGTTGATGTAGTTTTAAACCACATAGGTAATGGCGTACTGTTGAATCTGCAAGTTTTTTGGCATAGGGTGTGTGTTTGTGTGCTTGTATGCGCCGGGAGCTGGGCATTATTTTTTGGTTCTTTCTGACCGTCGGATAGTGTTTAGTGTTTAGGCATTCATCATCGCACACAGTATGTTGGGATACTGTTAATCTTGCTTTCTGACCTGATATATGCTTAAGAAATCCCACTTCTGCCTAGCTGGGTCTTTGGGGACAGGATTTTTTAAATACTTATGTCCTTGTTGCAGAGTAAGAAATACATTTTCCAGCTGAGCACAGTGGCACATGCCTGTAATCCCAGCTACTCGTAGGGTTGAGGCAGGAGGATAGGAAGTTCCAGACCAGCCTGGGAAACTTAGCAAAGCCCTATCCCCAAAAAAAATAAAAATAGTTTGGGATGCAGTTCAGTGGTGTGGTTGCCTAGAATGCTGGAGGTTTCAGGTTCAATTCCCAGAGCTACCCAAAAAATACATTTTACATCTCAAGCCAATCTATACTAAGTACACATAAAAACATACATATAATGATAATATGCACTGTCATTCTATATGTAAATATATACATATATGTAAATATATATACACACATACGTGTGTGTGTGTGTGTGTGTATAATTTAAACAAAAATTTCAAGGAAAACAAAACACATAGCCTTACTATGTGTGTGATATATACTGGCATTTCCTATTCTCTTCTATTATTTTCTTTCAAGCTGGTTACTAACCACAAAACTGATTTAATAGTCACAATGTCATAATAGAAAACACCATATTTTCCCCCGATCTGAGCTTACAATCCTATCTTATTCAACATAAGAATCCACAGGAAGGCCCAGAAGGCAAAAGGCTGTTTTTTGCCTTCTATTGTTAGCCTATTTTCCTGCTTACAAAAAGTAGCAGATTCATTATGGCTGGAAGGAGAGAGGACGTGAAACTTTTCGCACTTGTGGGTAAACATCTGGCCCAGTGATGAATAACAGGATTTGGGAAACTCATAACAAGTCAGAAAAGAGAGTGTTCCTGCTCCACAGCCACTGAGCACTCCTGGGAAGGGCAAGAGACCACCTTTCCCTCGTCTACTCCACTCACCTCCACTTCAAGACTGCCCTGCTCTAGGAATAGCTCAGCTTCCTTCACCAGGTTCCCTGAGACAGCAGTCATAGAAGTCCTATGTGGCTTCTAAATCCAACTTCTGAGAATTCCCAGCCCAAAAGTCTAGAGGTGGGGGTGTGTGCTTTAGATTTAGAGTCCCTTTCTTTGTATCTCTAAGGGGAAGGTAATTGGACAAACACCAGGTGAACCATTGATTCTGGGCTCACAATAAAAATAACATAGACTCTGATATGTTTTCTTAAAAATGGTATACTCCATCCACCTCACCTCTGACCATATGGCATGGTTTGGTATCAGGTGTTGTTTATTTAAGAATTAGAATACCAGGCCCCTGTGCATGCTGAAACAATCAGATCTTACATCCTGGATTCTTCCTCTGTTGTGACACTTTAGATTATTTTCAATCCATGCCCTAGTTGTAGAGCCATGTTGGCAAGGAGATTTTTCTAAAGGTTTTCTCCCATTGCTCGGAGCCAAAGGTTTTGTCCTCTGACCTTTTAATTCCCATTCTGCATCTAATCAATGTCAGGTCACCCTAGTAAAACTAAAAGGAGGTTAAGTGGAAAAACGAAAGCTCAAGGCCAAACCAGGCACCAGGAGGCCCCAAGCCCACCCTGCGGAGTTTTAAAAGCTCCCCATTTTGAAACAGTATAATAGTACAATCGCTTGGGTAAGAGAATATTTCTTGTTTACCCTCCCTGCAACCCCCCCGCCCCCCATTTGTTTGGTGCCTGATTTGTTTCTAGTTGCAGCAGGGAGGTCAGAGCAAGCCAGGAAAATGAATGGAATCAGCCTCCTGCTGGGCGCCTGGAGCGGGCGGGTGTTACGGATCAGCGTAAAGCCAGCTTCCTCTGCCGGGCCGGGCCGATGTAACTCACTGGAGTGGCAAATTACATCAGACCTACAGCTGTAACCCGACATTATGATTAATTTGATCAGTAATTTCTCCTGTTTTTCATTTTAATCGGTGTGACTATTCTGCTGTGGCAGGTCTTTCAGATCTAATTAAGATAAATTTCCCAGTAAAAGACTTGGCAGACTTTCCGAGTCAAATCCAGGCATCAAGTGTGAAGACCTGCAGCCCCAGTCAATCACCTTCGGGGAGGGCCGGGTCCTCCTCGCACTCCGCAATCAACCATTCACACTTAAGCAAATTCATAATCTCCAGCACTGCTTAGTCATTCTCTCAAAACGTCCTAGCCAGAAAAGGAAAGAAAGGAAGGCCCCAGACAATGTGGTTCTTTCCTCCATGCTTGCCCTCCACTGACTTTCCCAAAAGACATGGATAACCTCTTAAGTGGACACTGTACAGAATCCCTGAGCTAGTCTAAGAAAGACTTACATAAATACTTATACACACACATATGCCAAACCAAAAGTAATATATTTGTACAGATATTGACTATAACTGTGACGATTGATCTTATATATACGTACATATAGATAGACATAGATAGATATAGTCTCATCTTTGAACACAGGTCCGCAGCCATACACATATTAGATTTTGGTCGGCAAGGCTTAGAGGTTTATTTCCCCAATTTGCTTTCTTTTAGTTACCCCGGGCATTCATTTATGTATCCTAAGGCTGATATTTGTACAAGTTCTGTTAGGTTTATTTTCCTTGAAGATGAAGGTGTTAATGAGGTTTCTTCTCAAACCCATTTACTACTACAGCAGGTCCTGCCTGTCCAATCTGATATAGGCAGACACTGGGCAGGTGTTAAGGATTTGTCAGGGTTACTGGGTCCATGTGCCTCCTTGCAGGAAATATAAAAAAGTCAGGCCAAGAACTTCAAAAGGGCAGGTGCTTTTGAAGACTGTTTTCCATCAAGAAAACTTCATTCTACACTGATGACCCGGCTCCCAGTTATCATAAAGTAAACCCCCCCCCCCATTCTCACAGGAATGGCCATTTCAGAAAACAAACATGTGCTTGGAATGAAGATGCTAAATTTGAATGTCATTTTGTATACAGCATCCCTCATTTCTCTAAGAGGTAAAGAGTTTCTACTGATTTACCACTATATGACCTAAAATCAGGTAAAAAGAACATATTGTAACTTTGTATATGGCTTCTGCATTTTAAGGATGATTTTACTACTGTTTTGCATGCATTTTGACTCTTGATTCCCTCAAAAGAGTGTTGAGGTGACAGCCCAGACTCCTTCTCTCCCTGTTGAGGCAGACTGTCTAGCACCTCTGCAGTGCTGCATGGAAGATGGTCAGAACAGAAGTAGGTGTGATCATTAGAGTCACACAGCAAGTTGTTTGAGGGCTTAAAAATTAACATGAGACCTTCTGACTTCTCACAGGGATCCTGTCAGCTACCGCGACTCAGTGGTCACAGGTGACTGTCCTCTCTTCATATTTGTTTCAATTTGGCAGAAACGATTCCAACATTTCTACTAATCATTGTACTAACATGTACTAACATGATTAGTACATTTACGAAAGAAAAGAATGTGGCCTCATCCTCACCCCTAACCTTAGAGCTACTGGTTTGAGCAATAACAAAATCAAGATTTAGAAGACAGGAGACCCTGAACTAGGATTGTCCTTAACTCACTTTGTCAAAATCTGTGTATGCATGAATATGTAATATTCCCTCTAATATGTAAGACTGTGTCGAAAAAATTAAAAAAAGAAATAAGAACAAGATTTAGATCAGAAGGAATACTTAAACAATGAGAAAGACCAGACAGGTGGGAAAATGAGAATGTTTCCTCCAATGGTGCTCTCGACTCCCATCCTTGTAAGGAAAGAAAGGACTATGTGATTTCAATAGCTCTCTTTATAATGATGAAAACCCCACAATGGAAAAAGAACCAAGGAGCACAGTGGACAAAGTTTTAATGTCTGATAGACCCCTGCTTGAATCTTGTCTCTTAGAGGTCCACATACCTAATTTCTCATCCGTGAAAAAGAGCTAATGAGACTGGCAGGTGTACTGAGTAGAGCTTGGCTGCTCAAGGTCTGGGCTGAGGACCAACAGTATCCATCACATGGGAGTTGGTTAGAGATACAGAATCTGGGGTGGACTGTCTATCCCAGAATCCCAGAATAAAAATCCACAGTTCTCGAGGCACCAGAGGGATTCATAGATAAAAAGTTCGGGAAGCCCTGGTGTAGGCTGGGAGGGAGAGCATTTAGCAGCAGATAGGGGCATCTAATATGCTCTCCGTCAGCAGTGGTTGTTCTTGTTTTCAGGACTTGATAAAAGGATTATTTATTTCTTTTGCTTTGTTTTGAGGATTAGATAAAATTTATTAGGTTTGAGTTTTTTCCCCTGCAGATATGTATGGGGCTATTAACCCAATTTCAGAATTTGGGAGAGGAGTGGATGGATAACAAAGCACAGACATCATTGTTTTCATTGCCTGATGGGTGTGAATCTGGAGAGTGTTAGAGCAGAAGTGATAGTGTTCTTTTCAGAAATGAAGACCCAGTTGTATAATATCATAAAGGTCAGCACCGATTTGTGTAGCCAATACTTAGGGTAAAAAAGCATTTTGCATAAACAAAGGGTAAGAATTCATTCTTTTCAAATCGCATAATCTGGAACTTATTTACAAGACCATGAACGGTCATTCTCAGTCATGGCTGCACACTGGGATCGCCTAGAGAGCTTAAAAATGCTGAAGCCTAGGTTCAACTAGAACCTGTGAGTGGGAACCAATCATTGGTATTTTAAAAAGCTACTCATTGATCCCATTGTACAGCCAACTTTGAGAATCACTGCCACAGAGTTTGAAAATTTCCTCTTGAACAAAGGAATTATACAAAATACAGCTGCAGGAGTATGTGTATGGCCTCAGTGGAAGATCTTGTGGCTTGAGTGGGTCAAATCTTTGAGGGACAGTCTTCTGCCAGCAGATCCCAAGGGCCCTAAAAATATCTGATTATATGCAGGTTTTATTTTCTGGCAAGAATCTACCCAGTGTATCACTTAAGGAGATTGGCAATGAAAATGATATTTTAAGCTTTGAAGATGTTCAAAATGGATTCCATGTGGTCGTTGCACACAAGGAACTTGGAAAACACCCCATCTTTGTTTTCTACCTTTATTAACTTTCTGCCTGTCCAGTTCAGTTCCAAGGTCCATTGGTTTTAGCTCTAGATTGATTAGATTCCTTCCGTGAGTGCAAAGGGCTAAAAGTGGTAACTACATTAAGGAATATGACTTTTTAAAACCTTAAGACAGGAGTACAAGATTATTTTCCTGCTAATTAAAAAAATTGAACTTTCTAAGCCTTCCAGAGGGGAGGGTTTTCCTTGGGGGAAGCAGGAGAGTTTCTCCTAAACATTCTTTTCTCTGAACATTGTTCTGTTCTCCTTAAATGCCACATTTGCAGCCTCTCAATACAAGGACAGAGAGATCAACTCCAGAAACAACAGCCAGTCTCTGGGAAGCGATGGAGTCCAGCTGAGAAAAAGAAGGGGATTCCTAACTTGACTTCTTTTTTTTTTTTTTTTATGACAGTTAAGAATCTTCTGGTGTTGAAAACTAAGTGGTGGTGCTGGGCTGATCCCTGTCAACCCACAGTTCAGACAAAATATATCGGGCTGGGAACATTGCACTGATTGGAGCCCAACTGGGCTTTCGGACAGAGCCACCAGTTCTGAGAACAGAGCTGACAGCGTACAAATGCCAAGTGCTCCCTCCACTGAGCATTCATCTGTGGCTTCACAGGCATCCCCACTGAGTGGCCAAGGACAGGAGAACTGCCCTTTCCAGTAGACAGGCACTCAGAGGAGCACCTTCACCTTGGCATGCAAGTTCCTCTGTTGGATGACAGAAGAGACTAGAGTTGGTCTTCTCACGTGGTGCCTTCCTCTGACTTCCTTTGCAGCCATAGGGCCCCAGCATCAACAATGGGGACAGTAACGCTCAATTTAGCTCTTAACAGAGAGGAATGAAAGAGAAGGAAAATGCCAGTGCCTCCAAGAATCCATTTCCAAAAGCAGGCATGTGAAAAGGACAGGATGTGGGCCTGATAACTAGGGTCATGCCCCACAGACATGGAGTTTTGACCACCTGGTACTTTGGATGACAGCAAGGACTTGCCAAACAGATTTCAGATTGATTGACCTTGAATTTGCAATCCAAATCCTATTAAAAGGACTGGGAGATCTCCTGAGCACTGGCAATTCCTCAGTTAAAAGACGGGGAGGGTGGATATGCCCAGGAGCACCATGCCCATCATTTGGAGTGGGGCATGACTCCAGGTTTAGTGATCCGTGAAAAAGAGAAATAATGGGCAGTGAACAAGAGGAAGCTAGAGGAGGGCCATGTGAAGAAGTTCTCTAAGGAGGAGCTACCCAGACAGACTCTTTAACCAAGTGATTTTGCTCATTGCCAACTTGTAAGGACCATCTTTAGGTCTGGCGTTTCCTGCTTCTGCTTTGGTTTAGAGATTTTCCTTTCTCTGTTTTCCGATCCTTTGATACTTTCTTTTCTTCCTAGTCCAGCCTATGGGATCCAGTCTGTGAATTTCTGCATACTCTTCTAGGTAAGGAAAAAGAAGCTTATTTCGGTTGTGCTGACCCTCTAACTAATAGGAAAGGAAGCTAAGAGCAGTGGTTCCTGAAGAATTTTTCCATGACCTATTATCAGCATTATATGAAGCAAAGGGTCCAGCATGGTTACTTAAGTTTCAAAATTTCTTGGCTAAATAATGTCGGCTAGACACCATTACCCCAGTATATCTTCAGCTTTCAATATTTTATTATTCATTGAGAAATATCTAGGAGCAGAATAATAATATGCAATTCTCTCTCTCTTCTTCTCTCTCTCTTTTCTCTCCATTCATCTGTCCTGGGTTCTATTTTTCAATTAAATTACTTTGGACTAGAGCTTGTTTGGAAGTTCTAGCATAGGAGTGCAGCTATTTGTATACACTTGACCAAGGAATTGTCCTCCTCCATTGGGGGAGGTAGTCTCCTTTGACCAAGTGTGTAGCTTTGGGGGGGATGCACATGGAGCAGTGAGGGAGGAAGGCGACACCTGCCTAACCAGCCAGGTCATCTGAATCAACCCTGGTGATCAGTGGGATGACAGATGTTGCAGCCAGATCACCCTCACATCTTATGGAAGATACTTTGGGAGGTGCTGCCTTGGAAAATGCTGGCAGCCAAATAAAGAAATCATAACCAAAATAGACATTGCAGAGGTGGTTAAAAAATAAATGGAGACAATCTGAATTCAGTTCAGCTCTGGTGATGTTTGAGAAATTGCTTCAACTTTTGGAGACTCTGTTTCCTTGGATCTGAAGATAATGTTTGCCTTTTCCGAGTTGTGAGGATAAAATGAAAGATTGAAGCACTTGTAGAGTGCAAGCTCTATGGAAACCATTTGATAAGTGATTGTGATCATTCTTATTAGATGTATGAACCCATGAGGCCACACATAAAATAATATAAAAATGCACTTTGTAAAATATAAAACATTAAATATCAGCCATGTGTTACTGGGAATATTTACTAAGGATTACATATGTGGTATGGGGTGTGATATTATAAGGATACAACTCTTTCTTTCCATAGAATTCAAGCCATTTTATTTGTGCTATTTCATAACTAGAATGTGGAGCTGGGTAGGTTAAGGAGTATCTGATACAAACTTTTCGTATAATAAGGAAACAACTGAGTCCCAAAGAGATCGGGTGACTTGCTCAAGGTTCTAAAGCTACAGGAAGAACTGAGATAATCAAGATTCTTCCTCTTTACCTACATGCTAGAAACTACAACTTTGGAAATTTACAAGGAAAAAAATAATTTTTGATTTTTAGTACTGATGGTGAAACCAAAGTTTGTGGGTTTAAGGGAGGAAGCTTTAAGGTGAAGTGATTAGGCAAGATTAGGATTACTGCACACTTGGCTCCGCTCTCTTTCTTCCTGCTCTAAACCTTTCCAGAACTCCACAGCTCCAGAATCACCTTGGTTCAGGGATGCCCCATGTGGTGTGTATTCCACATCACCCTTTTTTAGGCCTGCTCCTGGGAAGTCCTCCTTACCGCTCTGACTCAGGATGACTCTATAAAATTCATGTGTAATTATTAGTCTCATTCTAGCTAATGAGTTTTCCAGAGAATTTTTTTTAATTGTGTGCACATGCATTTTAATAACCTCATGGCTGTTTGCTTTTGTTCCCCTTCAAGTGTATCTGTTTGTCTCCTAAGCCTTAGATTATAATAGGTATAGTCAAGGAAGGAAAAATACACTGATTCCAGCTCTCTATCAGGAACTGCATTAAATGCCATCACATTAAGTCACTTCATTTAATCCCTATATCAACCTTCCAACCAATGAGGAAACTGAATGTCCAACAGATCCAGCATTCGAATCCAGGTCTTTCTGCTTCTAAAGACCATGAGCTAAAGCCCCAACTTATTTGTTCTGAAAACCTTTCTTAGGGCTGCAATGCACACCCATAAATGTTGATACAAGTACTTTCTTTACAACCTAGAGAATATTCACTTGCAAGTCTACGCTTTGAAAGTCAATTTAAAAGCCCATGGAAAATTTACTCTAAACCTGTAGGAAATGAATTGAGGCTTAAAGATGAGGAATAACATAATGATAAAAGTTCTGGAATATTACATAAGTTCCCATAAATATTGGTTAAGTTTTGCTCAATCAGAACAAAGTGCCAGCCAGCACATTTTGGGTGTCTCAAATTGCCACTGAAGAATACATCGATGCACACAAAGGCAAAACTGCTTCAGAAGCACTCGAGAGTGGGTTTGTGAGCCACCATCCAATAGACAGGGATTGGACCCGAGACAGTGAGCGGCTCCAGACTCTTCCCTGAGCTCATGGCAGACAGCTCATGGATCTGCCCACCTGTAATGATCAGAGTGGTTCTATTTTCTTTGAAAAGTAATGATGTGCCGTGTTCAGATGCTCCAAGAATCTTTCTGCCTTCCTTTGATTCTGGTGCCCTTTCCATCCAGCGCTACTTGACGGGAGCTTCCATTGACAGTGGTGTGAACGTGCTTCATGATTTGACTAATCTACAGAGCAGTACACAGGCAGGGTAAATCGAGACAATGACAAAGAAGCCCTGCAGTATATAAGTATATTCTCGGTAAACTAATTTTTTCCCCTGCCACTCTCAAAGCAATATAAACTTTGTTGTTCCTCCTGGATCTCAAATGCTTGTAATAAATTCTTTGAAATGTCAGTAATGTTGAACTGAGGGGTTTTTTTTAAAGGAGATTTTCTTTCATAAAAGGAAAAATTGTCCCTTGAAGAGTATATGGGTAAATATATTTTGTTTATTTTATTCAGCACTTAATGCAGTTGGGGAAAGGGATTCCCATTTCCCATCTGACCTCTTGCTGAACGAGTGAGTCATGAATGAAGCACTCAATCTTCTGAATGGTAAAATGAACATAAATAAATTTACATTTTTTCATATCTTTAGACTAATCAACTCATGCTTAACAAATTTATAGTATATAAAGCATTTACATCCACATATTATATTTAATCTTCACAATAGCTCCCTCAATTTGGGTACATGTTTTTCATCCATGAAAATCGAGTTTTCTTAGGTGCTTTAGTCCAAGAGAAAGTCTTATCCACCATGTGTGGACTTAGTTTCCTAAGGTTGTCATAGCTTGGATTGCTCTGGGAAAATGTCTATATAGTGATAGTGCTATCATTTTCATCAAACTAATTTTGTAAAATTCTAAATTAGCTCAGTAAATAATGTCAGCCAAAAGAGTAATTGGTCTCTTAGTCCTGTGCAGTGGGGGAGATAGCTTGTAACCCCCTTACTACCCTGATCCTTTATCTCATAGGCACTTAAATTTTTTTACTGTGCAAAATTCTGAGTATTTTTCAAGTTCAACTAGAAAGTGGCAGCTATGACCTCGTTGAAATTTACAATGAACAGAATGCCAGCAACCTTGGAGAATGTTTGCTAAACCAAATCATTCGTATAACTAGTAGCAGAGCTTGAAGGGATAAGGGTGAGGTTAATGGGGCACTCGCCTCAGGCACAAAATGTAGGGTTATGTCCCAAAGCGCAGTAATCAAGATGAATAACATCATAATGTAACATTTTAAAAATAGATATGAATGCCCAAATCTCATTATCAACAAAATATCAGTGTTACTAATTTTTTCCTTTTGTCTCAAACTCCAGTGTAACTCTAAATTGGGGACACAGAGTTTTAAAATTTGAAATTTTGTCGATCATGGAGTTTTGTCTTTCATTTTGATTTCTGAAAATGTTGCACTGAAATATTATCAAATCTATTATTGAATTTTGTGGTGGGTGCACCCTTAAATTCTGCCTCTGAGATAGCCTCACCTTAGCCTCACCTGAGTCTTGGTTCCAGCAAGGAGAATCCTACAAATGATTGAGCCCTGGGTGGATGCCAAGATGTCTGCGTTCAATTAGAATTTACAATGACCCCATGAGGGGTTATATGAGTGTTCCTGTATAAGTCACCCAATACTAAATGGTTTTAGGAATTTGTAATATAAAACTTTAATTAGAACTCCCAATAGAATACTAAAAAGCATTTAATTTTACTGTATACCTTTAAAAATGAAAAAATTTTAGATCCACAGGACCTTAACTAATATTGTGCTAAACTGATCAAGACTAATTTCTTGTGGGGAGAAGGAGTTTGGCCCAGGGCACTGGACTTTTTCTACAGTGGAGAGAGGGACCCTCAAAAGGAGACCATTTGCTTTAAAGGACATGAAAGTCATGTAGATCTGAAGACTTCTGAAGGACTTGGGCTCTTTGTTTTAAAATGTAATAATATACCAGCTTTTCCCCCATCACACAGATACTTTGGAACTTTGTACTAAAGTTTGTCAGTGGGAAAACATGCAAAATGCAAATACCAGAAGGTGGCACCCCCTGCATAACAGAGGTGTAATTCTAAAACAATTTTGTTGCTCTAAGCCTGAGTGGTAACTAGACCTTCACATTAACAAATGCATGCTTGAGACTCTGTTTTACACTCTCTTGAGCACCTTCACCTCTGAGGAGGTGACCATGTCCCTCATTCTTCACACAAGGCTTCTTATTTCCTCTCTCCCTCTGTTATCTATTAAAATGTGAAATACAGGAAAAGGAAAAGATTATCCTGCTTCCTGCCAGGCAAGGCAGTACGCAGAAGGCCAAGGTTAAATGCAGCATTTGGTTTCTTAAGCTTCTCTAATGTATAGGTGTGGAAAAACAATCTGGGGCCAGCGCTTATAGTGGTGACTCTCTGAGGATAAAAACTTGACTTTAATTTGACTCTCTTACGAAGATAAAGTCTGCTTCTGCTATCATTATCCCACTTATGTTTGTCCTCTGCTCTCTTTCCACTCTGCCACCCAGCTGAGTGCCACCACCTGACCTTGAAGAATACTCAGAGAATCCTCAAGACCATCAGGTTTTCAATAGTCAATAAAATTCCAGAGGCCTACCAACTTATAGCTCATAGACGCATCAAAAGAGAAAAAAAAAGTCCAGAGAGCTTAAACTTGTTCAAAGCTGGGAGTTAGTTGGAGAGAGTCAGAACTAGGAAGAGGCCTCCAACCCTCTTCACTGGACACCATAACTAGGCACCAACCAGGCCCAGTCCAGTTCCAAACCACTCTGCAGAAAATATGTGCACATGATGGCTTACGAAATGTTTAGGATAACCCCAATGCAAACAACAACCTTCAAAGAACTCGGCAGGAAAAACCATCTCAGAGTTGATAAAAACAAGACATTTAATTCACCATTCTTATGGATTTAAAATGATTGGTTGTCATTTCTTTTCTTCCTTTCTTTTTTAAACCTGAGAATGATTAGATTATGGTCTTTTCCTCTAAAAATTTGCTTCCATTTTTGTTTCTGAGTTGCACCTCTCCAACACACCTGGGATTTCTAGTTTTGGATTTTGATATATGTTGGGACTGGAGGGTTAGAGCAAAAGTAATGAATGTGAACTGACATCTGTCCTGAATCTGAGGCTAAATTCAGCACATTGGTGCAATTATTTGTCCCACAGATTTTTTTCTAAAATATTTAATTTTGGGTTATACCTGCTGATTTACAATGACTGCCTGACTTCTGGAGATTGGTGCATTTGCATTTTCTGTTTAAAACTTCTCTCCTCATGCCTTCTGGGAAAGAATGCTGTTTTGAGTGGGCAGGTCTTGAGTTTCAACCGAGAAGTTCAAGACAGACCTGCAGGGACCAGCTTCTGGCATCCATTCTAGACCCCCAGCCTTCCCACAGTGATCAAAATTAATGAACAGTTATTCCCCTACTTTGGCTTCTCTGAAAGGATAATACTTTCGACTCATAACTGTCTTGAAACAACAACCTGGTTTTGTAAATGCAATCTATTTCATGGAATTGAGTAAAAGAGTGAAATAAAATTATACTGCAATTTTACAGAAAAATCTGACAAGAGCTATTTGGAGAATTTTTGTCTAGAGTGTTACTACCCGTCAGTGCTACTAATTTTTTTTTCATTTTGAGAAATGACCTCACCCAAATATACCTTTAACAGCCTACTTTCATGTACTTTTTTCCTAAAGATATGACAATATCTATACATTTTTAGAAATAATTGTTAGCCTTCAAAAATTTTAAGCAAAACCTCTTTTTTATGTGCTTTCTCTAATAATCTGCATTGCATAGTTCTAAACTAATATCTCTAAGATGGATTTTGAATAATGTAAAAAGACAAAGCCCACATGAAAATAAAGACTTGTAAGATGAAATTTATGCTGTCACATGAATTTAGTTGATCTTTATTCCCTTAATAATTTTTAAGCAAAATGCTTTATTCTACTTCATATAGATCATTACCTTTGAGAGTTAAATATATTTGCATTACCTTTTAAATTGTGTCTTTTTAAAAGGTGCAAACATTCTGGGTTAGGTATAGCTCAATGGCAGAGGGCTTGCCTAATATATGCAAAGCCCTGGGTTCAATCCCTAGTACCAAAAGAGAAAAACAAACAAACAAACAAACAAAACAAAACAAAAAAAACCCTCAAACATTCCATGTTCCCAAAACTCAAAAACACCACAGCTAGTGTAGAAAAAAATTCTGATCTACGCAATTCTCCATTTTCCTTACAGATGCCCAGTAAAGGGAAAAAACTTCTTTTATTTCTAATGACATAGACTTATTCAAAATTAGTTCTATATCTACTCAGTAATATTTTTGAAATTTGTATCAAGTCACTCTTTTGGTGGTCATCCATTAGGTCCATAGACGTTAGTGTAGTATCTACTCTATATTTGAATGACTCTAAATATATTTATTACTAGTTGAAATGTCAACAGTGAAAAATTAGGACATTCTCTCAAGGTTATGAAGAAATTTGGCTCTGAGCCTTCATTTGTTGTCAAAACAAAATCATACAGTCCCTGGATTTCTATGGGGAGCTATTAGTGAAACTTCTTAGAATTTCTCCTAAGGGAATTTATTCCCATGAGGCAGGGTGGTCACCACAGTTGAAGTCCTATCAACTGGACAGGTCTATTCAGCCATTTTTCTGGCTGGCAGATATTTTTAAGATGCTGGCAGTATTAAGTGAAGGCTGATGTCCACAAGGATCCAAGATAGTTTTTACTTAAAGGGAAAGAAGCTGGAGTATATGTAACTGGGGACTGGAGTAATTTCATATCCCAGGGCAGGGTCATTTTTTCTTCAGTAGGTTTGCCTATTTTGGTGATTGGGAAATAGGAAGTGTTTGAACACATTGTATATAAGTGCAACTAATCTAACTGTTTTTAAGAAGCATTAACCTCAATCTTTAGAATAATAGAATTGATGTCCAGATGTTGCAAATGTTAGGGTTGATTTAATTATGCATTTTATAAATTTGATTACACTTACTCTCTCCTTAGATGTCAAACGTCCAGTGAAGGATTTTTAGGCTTGTATTCATTTTGGTCCCACCCACGTCAAAGGTATTAGGTTGTCTTTCTCATGTACGATTTATAAAAATTCAACTCCAAATGACTCAGGAAAATGCTCAAACTGGAAGTTACCCTGGCCCACGTGCCTTGGAAAACACAATTACTCATCTTACTCAAGTGTTTTCATTTCTAGGAAACTTCAGACCACACTGAGAATGCAAGTTCAAAGGGACAAAGGTATGGGGCAACGAACTGAGTCAATCCTAATATTCTAAGTCCCTAATCCACCTGCCTTCTGCTTGTGTATGAACCTGTCTTGATTGTGCACATTTCCCTGCTTAGTAACCACGGATGCTCTCTCTATTGTCATGCATGGGTTGTGGGTGGCAGGACAAGGCCTACCAGGAAGGAAGGGTGAATTGGTATTCAGAATGGGCGCGCACACTTCTCACTCTCCTGGACTTTGTCACTGCACTCCAAGTACACCGAGCCATCTGAAATCTCACTGGAGAACATATCAGCACGTAAGTGGAAGCCCAGCGGGCTCAACTGAACTGTTAATTTCTAGATCTGATGTGTAGTTATGACATTGGGAAGCTGATTGATTTTGAGGGTGTCTATGTGAAAAATAGTTTTCTTAAGTTTAAAGTTATATATTCCTGAAAGCTCCCCTCCATTCTTCCTCAATGGTGGTTCAGTTAAAAGATGAGCTTTCATGATTAACCTGAAGCATCCAGTTTTGATGTCCTCAGCCTCACAGTAATAAAGGAAATATATAGCAGCTTTATTATTTTATAAAGATGCATATTTGCGGAGGCTCTAACACTAACAAGTCTGTGGAGTAATGGTTGGAATCTGGGACGTAAGACTGGGGCTAAATTTCTTTGCCCTCCTAACCCCAGAGAGTCTTTAGAAAAATAAAAACAAAAGAGCAGAAAGTACTTAAGGTAAGCCACTGTTGTATTCATAATATAGAGAAATAACCACCATGCCTCATGGACAGTAGATGCGGTTCTCCACGGGGCTACAAAACTGTGCTAGTAATAATTTTAATTGGATGCTATCTTTGCTGCCTTCAAAAAGTATCATAAAATGGAATTATTACAGGCTACAAGTGCACTTACAGAGCTGGCCTCTCACGGAAGGAAGGAGATAACATTTATCCTTTGGAGGGCAACATCAGTGGGCTTCTATTTGTTTCGTTTACATTCATCCCCAGTTGCCTGCTATTGGCTTCCTCCTCCCAAGCCTGAGAGATCAATTTGAATTAGACACTGCGGAACTGATGCTAAGTTGTGCTAGCCCTTTGCCTTTGGGGATGGCACAACACCCTGGGAATGTCCTCTGTGCTCCTGGGGGTGGCTGGAGAGCGTACCTGTAGAGGGTTGGGTGGCGTGAGCGGTGGCGGAAGACCGTGTCCCGGAGATTGACTGGGCTTCTGAGGGGGGCTTGCACTCTGCTGGGTTGGAGATGGCTGGTTCTGGTTCTGGGGGTGGGGGTGGGGCTGGTGCTGCTGGGGCTGAGGCGCTTGTTGCAGCTGAGACGGAGCTGGCAGCTGCTGGGAGGCAGGTGGTGGCTGCTGCGGCGGGGTGGGCTGGGGCTGTGGAGGCTGCTGGGGCTGTGAGGGCACCTGTGGGGCTGGCTGTGGGTGCTGGCTGGTTGTTGGTGGAGGCTGCTGCTGCTGCTGCTGCTGCTGCTGCTGCTGCTGGAGCTGCTGGAGCTGCTGGAGCTGTTGCAGTTGGGAGTTCAGAGATGAGGTAGCTACAAGGAAAGAAAGGGTGGAGTGAAACAAACATGGCAAATGCATCTTGCTGTGTCTTGATGGCTTGTCCTGTGCAAGCTGAGAAGAGTCTCCTTTGTAGAAAGTTTACCCTCTTCCGCTGAAGCTCTTTGATGTTTAAGAGGGTTGTGAGATCCTGGGAGAAATAAAATCAATTCTTGGGAAATTTTTACAATTAAGGACCAGAATGTAATACATCAGACGTTTCCTCTTAAAGGTAGTGGGCATGACGACTAAAACATCAATTTTAAAGGAGGTATACAAGGAACCAAGATTGTTTTTAAGGACTCTCCCTCTCTCCGACTCCATACTGCTTGTAAAATATACTCCTGCCAAGATCTGATGTAGATTTTCAAAGTTCAACCAGTTAAATTCTTTTGGTAAATGCTTGACTGGAGTTAAGAACAGAAAACTAAATTGTTTGTAATCTCCTTTTCATCCATCACCAATACCACTAATGTACCATTTTCACTTGCTATTCAGACCTCTACAAATCTGCTTAGACATCTTGGTTTCAAGTTTTCTATTGTGTTTCTTTTCTTAATTTAAAGATAGTTTCTCATGTATGGGTTTCTCAGTTTTGCCTACACACACATACACATGCACATATATTTATTTATTTTTTTGCCTGCTGATCAAAGAAACAGAGCACCCAAACCAGAGGGATGTGGTAGGTGACTGAAATAGAATGCGATGGTTAGACACATTAGAGTGTACTTAAAATAATCTGCATTCCTTGCACACCCCTTTAAACATAATTCTTTTAATGTATTAATAACTCAAGGATAGGCAAGGAACTGGGAGAATGAAAACATCCTTCAAGATTTTCTTATTATGTGAAAGGTAAGAGTTGGTAGGCTAAGCTGTCTTAGTACTGAGTACCCATATTTGTTCTCATATGCCCATGTAGCACTGCACACTTTCTACTGCAGGAAACCAAAGTACAGACTAGAGAGAGTTACTGTGGACCACCAAGCTCATTTCCTCCTTTGCCTAAGTCTCAGTCTACAAGCTTTCTAACAAACCCATCAACAATTAGTAGGAGTGATGTCAAACCTGTAGACCTTGGCGGCAAAGTTTTCCTGCTTCTCTTCTATCTATAGTTAGTCAAGATTTCCAAAAGCAAAATTCCCTTCTGCAACATTAAACCAGCTCCTATTTTGAAAAAAAAATGCTCATTAAAAAATTCTAGTGAAAATCATATGATATGATTTGGCATGTGATATATCTGCCTTCACACAGCAAGTATGTTCTTGAAATATGCAGGTGCATTGAACCATGAGGGTACCTGAGGAACTTTCTCTGTAAGAGAATCAACTAGTGACTATTTTTGTAAGGTTAAGAATCATTTTGTAAAATTTTTGAATCATTTTGTAAAATTATTGAATACCAGATAATGTGTAGGATTTAAAAGGAAACGGTCCTGCCTTCAAGGAAATTACAAGTCTACCTAAAATTAATTCATAAGAAACAATCTGGTTTGGAGATGCCTCTTACAGAGTCCCCGCTAAAGGTAAATGCTTAACACATATATGTTAATTGATGAAGATGTCAAAGGTGTGAAACTGACCAAAAGGACTGGGAGGATAAGGAGACAGGATCTTAGAGGGCTAGAGAGGCTAAGGCAGTGTACATGCAGATGTGGGATGTGGGCAGAGAGGGTTCAGTAATGAGATGAAAGAAGAAAGGGTATGCCAACCTACAGAGACACCAAGAAGACAGTATGGCATAAGTGACACTTCTGAAGGACAATGCTGAGAATGGATTGTCTGGAACTAAGGGTCTGGGAAGTATTGAATGACTTCAACTGCAGAGAAGGTAGAGAGCCTATCTAGTAAAAACGGTGAGAATTTGGATCTTTCCAATTATAATTTGGTGTAAGTCAGATTTCAAATATATAAATCAAGTTTGTTTCAAGGAAGGCATAACTGTATTGGTGAAATGATAGCGTAGCCATTCCTGAGGGCACCAAATACCAATTCTATGATCTCAGGTACCCTACAGGGCCTCCATGATGGGCCATTTTAATAGCAGGTCCTCATGGGGCCATCAAATCACTATCTATGTGTATTTGAACATTCCAAGATATATCCTATCTTTTGCTACACCCAGGGTGCTCTGGAAAGTGTAACGGGACACTAGAGGTAGAGATAGGCTAGAAATCACTCAGTCATCCTGTCCTTATCAGAAAGTGAAGAGGAAGACCCAGTTTGCCATCCCTCTCCCCCTTCCTATTCTACAAAATCACATTTGATGGAAGATTGGGGAGCCCAGCTCAATTCTGGCCTTCCAAGATCTACAATCTGGGGGATCCTATTCTTTTTGGTGACACAGTAGACTTTGAGAACCTGATTGCATTTGGCCTCTTGCCTGATTCAAATCAGGCCGGTATGGGCTTCTTTCAAGTGGGGACACATATGCCAGGGCTTATTTTCACGGTTGACTTAAATACCATACTGTTTCATTTTGGTAAGAAAAGCATTTATCTAAATCAACATTTAGAAACAGGAAAGACTGGGGAATATTGGCAGATAGGTATTGGCAGACACGTAGGTGCAACAGACCCTAACCTACTAATGAGACAAGGTCCCAAATGTGTCTTCAATGTTTTATGTTGATGAGTTCACACTGTTTCGATATTTCTTTCCTGTAACAGCAGCTTGACTAGAAAGGTGTAAACCTAAGCAAAACTCTTTTGAGTTACATAAACTAATTTGGCATCTGCAAGCAAAAAATGATGGAAAATAAAATGTGTTCAGGTATATAGTGCATGCTAAAAAAAAAACAACCACAAGGCAATGTACAAGAACATAACAACTCTGGTCTAAAAATTCCAAGGCCACTTACTCGATAATATGAAAATGAAAGAAAAAAGGTGAAAATATAGTGCCTCTAAATGGCCCATCGTATAAAGCAAAGTGAAATATAGACAAACAAGAATTTTTAAAACTGAGCAAAATTAGGAAGGTATCGGCACCACTTCTTCTCAAGAGCTCAGCCATGGAGGGCATCTGTGTACAAGTGAACAGTTATTTTGTTCAAGCCCTTAGGGAGGAAGAGGTTGTCCCATTTGTATATGTAATTCTGTTATGTTAACAGGCTTTGGAAGCTGCAGACCTAAGACAGAGCTGCTCAGAGCACCTACAAGATGTGCAAACTTGGCTCTCCTGTGGCTCCATCAGCACAACCCTTGCTTGTGGCTGCCCTGAATGCCAGGACAGAGCAGAAGAGGAGTACTAAATTGAAGGGTGACTTCATGGTGACCAATTGTTTAGATCTTGAGAAAGTTTGTAGATATATAATAATATTGGCTCTGCTACAGGATAAAGATGCTGATTTGAGTAAGAGCCATGAGTTATTACAATGAATAGAGACATACATGGGGGTGGTCAGAAGGGACAGTGAGAGATATGAATGGAGGGGAGGTAGGGAAGGGACACAGTACTCACTATTCATGTCACAAATCTGCCTCTATGGCAAGAGAATGCCTCCTCTACTCTTAGACATAGGTGGCAGCAGCATTGTTGAGACAGGTTGCAGGGGATGATTAGGCAGTTAGTAGTTAGAATGTTCAAGTCAATAAGGGGAAACCGGTTCTTTTTCTTTTAAGAAGATCAATTTGACATCCCCAACGTTAGTAAGGAGGGTATGGCAATGTGGGTCCAGATTCAGAGACTCCCTTCTGCCAAGGAAGGTGCCACATTATTTCTGTTGATGCCCCAGATGCAAACCGAAGACTGGACCCAACCAGAATTTCCCTCCCTCATGTCCTATGTTTGGGGGAAGGGAGAAGATAACTAATTGAAGGGAGAACATCCTATAAGAAGGGTAAACCTAACCCCCTCTTTGGCTCCTTCTCCCACTCTGTGGGGGAGTCTGCTCTTTTCCCTCTGCTTTGCTTTCTATTATTTTCTTAAAATAAAATCTGTCTACTATGCTTGCCTCAGTGTCCCTCAGTTTCATTCTTCATCTCAGGGGGAAAAGAATCTGACTTCCACCAAACTGGAATCAATATGCTCAGACTTGGTGCCCTTGTTAAGGGAAGTGAGTCAGCATCAGGTTACATTGACCACAAAACTCTGAGACCTGCTGTCTCCTGAGTATCGTTGGGTGGCAGCTGAACGTTTTCCAGTTGGATTTGTCCTCAGCTGGGGGCAGAGACTCTAAGATTAGCCTCAGTTTTTAAAACATCACTGGACCCATGATTTCTCCTGTTGCCTTTGCCTCCCCTGGTTTGTATTTATTGTTCACTTTTGTGGCCAACTAAAGTCTCTAGAAGAAGGAAAAACAGAATTTTAAATAACCTAACAGGAAGAATTTGAGTTAGTAAATTGGACATCCACATACAGCCATTAGATAATAACATCTAAGGTGGATGAATGAGGAACCACTTCTGGTGTCCTTATTAAGGATACCTCTAGTCTACACTAGCATGCAGAAGTTTTGCAAAGCAGATGGGAAAACTGTAGAGAGTTGAGGATTGATGATTTTGAAAAAGCACAGAAGGTGAAAACTTGCTGGGAAATCTGCCTTTATTCTTGGCAACAGTTAGAAACAAGCAAAATCAATTCCGCCTCAAAGATGATGATGTGTAACATCTCACATATGGTCAGTGTTATCAGCTCCAAAAATATTGCTACACATGTCCTTAATCTGTCTTTTTGCTTCTTTTGCATGTAAGGCAGAGATCTGAGTGTTTCTTGAGATGTCCAGGGAAAACAAAGAGAAAAATTTTCCAGTGAAAATATGTCTACAATTTTCCATCGATAGCCTAAGTCACCCAAACCTCTTTCTTAGCTTGATTGTTTCCACCAACTCTAGCAGCCTATCTCAAATTGTGCATCAGAATCACCAGGGGAGATTGTTAGGACAGTAGTTTCCAGTGAGTAGAGCAAAATCTGCATTCTAAAGAACTATCCCAGGGGATACAGAGCCATTGTCCTTGGGGCTCCTGGCAGCCCATTCTGAATCACAGTAAGCAGGGAAGGGACAGCTCTTTCCTGGACTTTCAACCAGAACAACTTGCTTATCCATCTCCCTCAAAACTCTGAGAAAACTTCATTTAAACAATTTGTTCCACCATTGGCATAGGGGGTCGGGGAGAAAAAGCAACAAATAATGGGTTGGAACAAAAACAAAATAGGTAGAAATCAGCTGTCCCTTCTTTTGGTAATCAGGGCTATTCACTAATCACTGTTGCCCTCGTTGATAATTTGGGGAGCTATCTTGTTGGAGTACATTCAATGAGGGTTAAATCTGAGACATAACATTAGAATTCAGATGCTTTATTAAATAGTGAAGATGGAAAGAAGGATGAGTGCCATGAAAGCAAAAGGGAAGGGGTTGTGGCAGGGCTATTCAGGAGGAGCTGCACCTGCCCAGCCTGTCACAGAACCTAAGGGCTCAGAAGGGGCAAGTGATCCCCTGGATTCCCAGAGGAATTTGCTGACCTTTATTCATGTAAGGGCTGGCCTCCCACCACCTCTGCCTTTAGAGAACACTGCAGCTATGCCTAAAATGTCAGAAACATGAGGCAAAGGCTTTCCTCTAAAGAAATGGAAAAACTAGGGGCTACAGCAGTGGCTCAGTGGTTATGGCGCATGCCTGGCATGCGCGGGGACACAGGTTCGAACCCCAGCACCACATACACAGCAGAGTGTTGGAGCAATGAAGCCACATGAAAAACTAGGTAAAGTTGGTTCTCTCTCTCACTGTCCCTCTCTCTCTCTCTCTTAAAAAAGAAAAAAAGAAAACAAAAAGAAAAACAAAAAAGAAAAGAAAGTTATCGAAAAACTCGTCTGGAGAAGAATTAGGATGTTAGTGTGGACGTGACACACAAAGTAAAGTACTTCTCCTCTCATTTACCCTCAAGAAGGCTGTCAGTCCACCATCTCACTACACTGCACTGAGCTCTCCGCTTTATGAAGTCGTAGGATGTACTTCCTGAGTCCTACTGCGTGCCAACCAAGATGAAAGAAACAAGATCCACACCTGGATAATTCCCACATGGAATTGCAGAACACCAAAGATAAATATATTTCAGAGAAAGCAAATGCCTACCTACCAAGAAACAAAAATCACACTGGCATTATTACTATGCAATTGCCGCTCATTAGTAAAGCTTTATAGCGAAAGCCAGAGGAGTGATGCCTTCTGAACTTTGAGGCAGAACACCAATGACTAAGTATGCAGGGGTAGGAGGATTGCAAGTTTGAGGCTTGCCTCAGCAATTTAGCAAAACTCTGTCTCAAAATAAAAAATAAAGAGTGGGGATGTAGCTTAGTGGTAAAGTAACCCTGGGTTCAATCCCCAGCACCAAACCAAACCAAACCAAATTAAACAACGACAAAATATTTCTGAGGGAAGCTGGTCTCACATCAAGAATTCTACTGCTAGCTAAACTATCTAGCAAAAACAAGGGCAAAGCAAGTCTAATTTTGGAACTTACAAAGACTTAGAACTATTATCTTTACATACTTTTTCTTACAAAGTTGAATAAATACTTTGGTAAAATAAAATCGTGAACTAAGAAAGAAGACCTAGAATCCAGGAAAATATATGTCAACCCAAAGTGCATTATGAGGGAGCTCCACTATGACAGCTGTCCAGCAGTTCTAGACAGTGACCAGTCCAGGTCAGAGCATAAAGGCCCCTGGTGCAATATCTAAAGAAAAGAAGTGATAAAGTATTAAACATTTTGTAAGAATTTGAGAATATGGAAAAAAGAAAGCAGCAACTTCGCAAAAAACAAGAGCTGCCTGGGAAAATCATAATACAGATATGAAGCAACTGCCCCAAACTAGAACACACCATTAAGCTTCCAGGGGAAAACCTGAATGGATTCGATGCTATAGAAAAAGTGAGATGTTAAGATGTCACTTCCTAAGAAAGGTATACATTTCTTCTTATAGGTATACATAAAAGATGGTCTAAAGAACCTTTGAGAAAAGAAGAAAGAAAGAAAGAAAGAAAGAAGAAAGAAAAGCTGCATGGCTTTATAAGAAATAATAAATGAAACAAAAAATATGATTCAATGTTATGATTTAGAAGTGAGGTGTCCCCCCAAACACTCATGTGTGAGATCATGCAAGTATTTTTAGTGGTGAAATATTTGGTTATGAGAGGTGTAACCTAATTGGATTTTCCTGCTGACATGGATTAACTGGATGGTGATTATAGGCAGGTGGTGTGGCCTGAGGAAGTAGGTCACTGGGGTATTTCTTTAGGGTTTATATTTTGTCCTTCTCTGCTTCCTGGTTTCCGTGTTCTGAGCTGCTTTCCTCTGCCATGCCCTTCCACCATGATATTTTGTCTCAACTTGGGCCCAGAGCTATGGAGTCAGCCAATCAGATACTGAACCTCGGAAACTGTTGAGACAAATTAAACCTTTCCTCCTCTAAGTTGTTCTTGTCAGGTACATCGGTCACAGCGACACAAAAGATGACTAAAGTGCCCAATTATGCAATAAAATGTGGCATAATTTTTGAGCCCTTGCTAGAATATGAAAGGATGCTGCATTCGGATATTTTTTTGAATGATGCTAAAACATAGACTGACATCTGATCATAACATAGTTCTTGGCTCCTCAGGAGCCAATTATTGAAATTAAGAGTGTTGACTGGCTTTCAAGTTTTGGGACAGCCTACGAGCAAATCATGAAAGATTTAATGAGGGCACAAATGCTGTTATCCTTGACTGTGTCAAACTGAAAGTTTGGTGGGAGGGTGGGAGGGGAAGTGAGGATCAAGAGATGCCTACATAGCTCGAAGAACAAATAGGAATTTAAATATGCTATTTACAGTTACAAATGTGCTATACTTCTATTAGCAGGAGAGAAGAAGGGAAAGTGGGAGATGTAGGTGAGTAAAACCTTCATACACTGTAACAGGAAATGAACAGCTAATATGCAAAGTCTATAGATCAAGAATGGAGATCAGTTGGAAGTTCAGTATTTAGAAGCAGAGAGGTAAACTCAAAAGGCTTAAAACCAGAAATAATTTGATGTGGATGCCTTAGGGAGTAATCCTGAGTGTAGCTTTGAACTCTGGATGTCTTCATAAGCCCTCTGGACTGAACTGACGTTTAACCACAGGTGTGCATTACACAGATGATTTTTTTTTTAAATATCAGTTTTAAAACTTCGGCTACATCATGTATGATAAGTTTTTATGCACCAGGTACTACTCTAAGCACATTAAATTTTTATTGGTCCTTTCAACAACCTTATAAAATATGTCTCCTAAAATTGGATTCTCCCAGATTCAGACCCAGAGCCAATGATTCAAGTGCAAATGATTTATTAAGGAAGGGCCCCCAGGAGAAGCCAGGGAGGGCAGGAAGTCAAGCAAGGGGGAGATTTCAGATAAAGTTCCAGCCTCATCCTGATTCCAGGGAGCTGGGAAGCCTAAATTGTACTGTAGGCCTATCCAGTCTGAAGTATCCCTCTGTTCTTTCCATTCTTCCCACATTAGTGAGTCATTAATTCCAGGCAGGGATGGGGATTCGACTCATGTGGGGGAAGTGGCATCAGTGCCCAAGAATCAAACAACTTTCTAGAAATCAATGTACAGCGTTTTAAAATTATTATCAGAGGTGGTTATAGCATATAACAACCACGTTAAGGTACTCTTGAGAAAATGGAAATTGCCCCCAGGGAGAAAAGACAAGATATGAATTTCTAAAGAATTAATCTATAATGGGTTGGTCAAAGCACAGTGGTATTAGGTCCTCTGGATTCTCTCTCTTTATATATATGTGTGTGTGTGTGTGTGTGTGTGTGTGTATGTATATACATATATGCATATCACATTATGTAATGTATATTTACAATTTTAATATATATGGTTTTAATATATAATATATACATATCCACATATATATAATTATGTACACATATGATTTATATATTTTATATCAGAATCTCTGGAGGAATTGGGAATTAATGAGATATTTTCAACATAAAATAAGCATAAGCCCAATGACATTTTTAAGTTTATCCCTAATGATTCATGTACTAATCTGTGTATCATATTTATTCAGTGTGGTACAACTAGTTAATTCTTACCAAAGAGAAAATTTAAGTTCATGTAATAAACATCTTTGATTTATAAAAATTTATAAACATGTTAAGGGAGTACATGTGTATGAATTTCTTAATAAATACAATTTTCTTGAAGGTAAACTATTTCAGATAATATGCTAGAAAAGGAGAATGAAATATAGAAAAGAAATATAAAAAATGTAGAAATATAAAAAAAGGTCTTACAGGGTGCAAAGGTGGGAAACTGGAGCTGGAATGCTCTGTGATTACAGCCAGGACAGTTGGGGCCTTGCTGAGATCTCCTCAGGCTCTGGGAAAACATTAGTATTCTAGATTTTTCTTTTCTTTTCTTCTTCCTTCTTTTTAAGCTATGAGGAACTTGGTGTGGATAAATCTGCTCCTCAAATGTATAAGTGGAATGAGTAAAGGAAGAAAAGTAAGTAAGTAAGATCTTCCTTAAGGAAAAAAAAAAAGATTTAAATAACTACCTTCTGCCTTTTTCCACTGAAATTTAAAGTCTTGTTCAGGTGTTAATACAATATCAAATCAGAACTCATAGGATTTAAACGTGCATTTGAAAGTGAATTCCTGGGGATAGATTGTACATGTTCTTTGATTTTGCTTTATTGATGTTTGCATAACCTTTAGGGAATCTGTACATTGCATATGGAAATATCAGTCATTAATTTGAAATTCATTTGTTCAACAGATGAGACCAGATTCACCCAGAGAATCCTAACCCTCTACAACAACTGGTATCCTTCGCTCATGGAGTTTGGTAGAGACTTGGTGAAGAATACCGCAGAAACGATGGAACAATGGAACATTCCTTGAAGGTCAATTCTCTATGCTCATGCTCCAGTATGTGACAATTAAAATTTTGTTGTTTGTTTGACTGATTGAGAACCCTGAGAGTCACAGGATGCCACTGTCCATGCCTCACTATATTGAGGCTATATGAGGTTAAGGACAGGAAATACATTTGTGTGAAATAGGAGGCAGCTCAAAAAAGTAATCAATCAAAAGTAACAACCAATCTCACTATTTTTACCATATAAAAATGTGAAAAACAATTATTAAAGTTCTTGTCTATCTGAGAAGGCCAATCCACCTTCTTTCTGGAGACTAAATTTTTAAAATTCTAGATGTCATTTATTGAGCATGATTTTTCCAAGGCAATTTTTACCTCTTTTATTAAGGTTGAAGAGAAATAATATTCACCAAAAATGATGCTGGGGATATGTGGAAAAGGAAGAAGTGTGCACATTTTACATTTCTATGCTAATAAAATAATAAAATAGTTCTTTAAATTTAGCAGACAAAGCAAGACGCACCTTGGCTTTTAAAATATTAGCGTTTGCCTTTCGCTTCAAATGGACATTTGCAGGAGAAAATATCACAAGCAATTCACTGGCTACTGAGTCTAGTTTAAACACGGCACTATGTTCACTCAGATTTCTTTTAGGCTATAGACACATGGGCCAGTGCTTATTTTCATGGTTGATTTAATCCATCCCCTCTGCCAGTGTGGGGATTATTCCCTACAGTTATTCTCCAGTGATCTGTCAGTTCAGATTAAAAAAAGTTAAGTGACAAAGATGTGGTGGCCGATTTCTTTAGAAGGCTGTGGAAGCTAGAGTGCATAGCAAGAGATTTCTTTTTAAGAATCTGACTATGCTCTTCTCTTTTTAATTTCCCCCGTATCACCACAAACCTTCCTTATCTAGGCTGAACCTTAAACTCCCTGAACAGGCAATTCAATTTTGTTCCTGTACAACAACTTCAGGGTTGCCAAAAAGCTTTATAGATATTACCTCATCAGTTCTTGCTGATTTTTCCAGAGAAGAAGTAGTGTGTATTTCTTTTCACTTTACAGATGAAGAAATCTAAGTCATGATTCTAGGACCATGTGTATCTTAGTTTTGCTTAGCCTTCACAATAAATAACAAAACCTCTTTTAATCTATTTTTGCATTTTGAGATATAAAAATTGAAAATATGCCCTTGCCAGATTTGCAATTCTATTCCAGATTTTTGAAAAGAAACTTGTTGTAAAATGATTTCATGCGGCAAAATGTAAAATGTTAAAAATTACTCCTATTACATTTGTAAATATTATTACTATTCTCATTCTTATTTTCTCTTTTCATTTCTACAGTTGAATTCTTTAGTAGAAAAGTGAATATACTGCATGGGTAATTTGGTTTATTTTGTATTGATGTGCAAATCAGTCATTCAAGTCATATACTTCATTTGAAAGCTTTTTGTATGTATTGAGTTAAAAAGAAGACAACTAATAGTTTAAATGAAACAATTGCATATTGATAAAATATACTGGAAGAGTGAGATCATCAGAAAAAGATTTGTTGGAGAATTCATAAAAATGCAATAGAGGCTGGAATATTAACAGAGCTAAGATGTTGTATGGTCACATCACCTGTGTGAGCATAGATGTATTTTTTTTCCAATACATCTTGGATTTCTGCCAGGCTGGTTGATCTTGTTTATCGGGGGTGGGAGGCATTATGTTATTTTTGTCTAATGCACTATGAACTAAAGAGGCAACCACAAAGGTACCAGTAGGATAGAGTAGGCTATGCTGTATTAACAAGCAATCTTAAGCTGTGGAGGTTTAGTCCATCAAAGGTTATTTCTTTAGTCAGTAGTTGGTAGGGGCGGAGCTCATCGTACTCATTGGGTGTCCACGCTGATGAAGCAGTCACTACCTTGATTGAACATTGCCAGGATGATGCCAGAAGGAAAATGCTATACTCCAGCCCCGAAGAAACCCTCTTCACTTTCTCTCACTACTCATTGGCCAGCTCCAGTCACTAGACAGCACTTAAACCTGAGACCAGGGGATGCCATCCAACCAACTCCCAGAAAGAAAAGAGCCAGAAAAATGTAGTGAGCAGCATTAATAGCTTCCACAAAGGCATCACCCCATCTCTCAGATAGTTTCTATATGTATCACTTTCTTTCCATCTTCATTTCCCTTAGTTTAACCTCATTATGCTGTTTGGATCATTGAAAGAGCCTGTTAATTGGCCTCTGATCTCTTACCTTTCCCCTTCTTCCTTTCTAATTCATTAAATCAATTAATGGTATCAAATCGCATGCCAAGTGCCCATCTGCCACTAGAGTTTTTGAAACACAAATTGATTATCCCATTATTTTCTTATGGGAATGTATGATAGCTGTCAAGAAATATACCATAGTAATCAGTCTGATATTTGGGAATAAATGTACTCTGCCTTTAATCTGCCTTTCTAGACCACTTCTAAGCACCCTCGCTTCTAGTTCAGAGGTAGAAGCTGGAGGCGTATGGCTACACACAGCCAACAGGCAAGTATACCCCGCACCCACACTTACTAAAGCAGGTCTTTAAAAAAGTCTAATTTGGGTTGGGAGCAGTGGTACACACCTGTAATCCCAGTGACTCAGGAGGCTGAGGCAGGAGGATCCCAAGTTCAGGCAACCTCAGCAATTTAGGGAGGCCCTAAGCCATTTAGCAAGACCCTGTCTCAAAATAAAAAGTAAAAAAGGGCTGGGGATGTTACTCAGTGGTTAAGTCCCCTAGGTTCAAATCCTGGAACCACAAAACGAAACAAAACAAAAGTTTAACTTGGTTGATAAGACTGACAAATCAGTAGTGCATTGTGCATTTTTCTTTCAAAAACTATCCAGATGGTCTGGCAACACAGCTCTGTATGGGAACTGGAGCTGAGCAGCCAGCTGCCCTTCAAGGTAGGGCTGATGCCCTTAGAGCCAGAATGAATGCCTCTCCTTTGCAGTCCTATGAAGGGACATCATGCTGTGCCTTCCTCTTTAATTTATACTGTGTCCCTGGTTGTTTTTTTTTTTTTTTTTTTTTTTTTTCTTAATGGCTTCCTGAAGAAGGTAACCATTTTTTTTCATTCATGCTTTTTGTTCTTGTTTTTTGGAATCTTCCTTCTCTGTCAACAACCTGCATATGGTGGACAGTAACTAAGTAATAAAAAACTAAGTAATTGTAGAAAACTGTAATTTGATTGATCAATTGTTAACTTTAGCTTTTTCTTCATATCCAGCACGTGTCTGGTTTGGCTCACAAAAGGAGAGATATCAGGAGAGATTTCCTGAAGCTAAAGAGTTCCATTGCTCAGCTTTCTGGGAGACCACATGCAAACCATGTGATCTCTGAACCTGTGAGGAGCTGCAATTAACTTTGGATTTATTTTTTAAACAAATTCTTGAATTTCTTTTTTTGTAACTATATAGGCCAAAGCAGTCACCATGGTGCTACTGGAGCCAGGTCCTAAAAATTCTGTAGGATGATTTTATTTCTAAACCAACAATGCATTCAAGGAAGTAAATGAGGACCTATAAAGATTCAGGATTTGAAAATGTGCTATATGAATGCATCATGAAATGTGTATATAAAATGTGGTCACAGAGGAAATGATAAGCTTAGGAAGTCCAGAAAGGTTATCTGGATAAATAGAAAAGTGCCTCAGGTGGGTCTGAGATGGACAGATTAAATCTTAATCTTAGAAGAGCAAGAAATGTCATCCTAGCCCAGGCTGACCCAAATTCTACCCAATCTGGAGAGAAACATAATAGAGCATATGGATTAAGAGAGTTTGTGTTGAAGGTCAAGTTTTTAGTATGTTTGGACTGGCAGGATGTGAAAGTCAGCCAGGCATAATAAATGTGCTGCCCTGTTGAGTGAGTGGTGGTGGAAGGGCAGAGTCGAGGTGTGGATCCAGGGCTCCATGAGTCAGTTAATGTCTCCTTTTTCCATGGCCACGCTCCAGTCCTTGCCATCAGCAAATGCCTGCTCTGATCATAAGGGAAGAAACTGAGCAAGAAGTAAGGATGAATGAGCACAAACTCACAAACAGTGCTGGTAAAACAATACGTAACAGATCCTTTCTTGTTAGAATGAATTAAAACATTAAATACCAATCCTGAGCAGGATATAGAAAAATTGTTTAGAGGAAGATGACAGCTCGAGTTTCATGGCGACAGAGCATCTCATAACCATTGGTTAATTATTCCCCTCGTGAAGCCGCTCATCACTGATTATCTGATCCCATAGGAGTCTCCTCTTTCAATGTCTCTCTTAAAGCTTAGCTCATCCTCCTCACCTCTCATTTGCCCTTTCCTTCTTCATCTATTTTCTTCCCTTCCTCCTTTTCTATCCATTTTCCTTCCTTATTCTAAAATAGATTTAAGCATATACCATTTGCCAGGGAACATGCAGGAAGCTGAACTTGTAAAATGCATTAAACTTTGCTTCTGTTTTCCCACACTTCATTAACCTCTACCTGGAAAAAGATTCGTAAATGCCCAATTATAGCACAATGTGATATGTTAATATTTTTCTTGATTAATGACTTCCATTGCCTCCCATTGTCTCCAAAATAAGTACGCAGCCTTCATTTTAAAACCCTTCACTAGGGGCTGGAGTGGTGGCTCAACAGTTACAGCGCTTGCCTGGCGTGTGTGAGGATCTGGATTTGAACCCCAGCACCATGTATATAACTAAGTGTCGGAGCAAAAAAAATTCAGATGAAAAACTAAATACAATTGATTCTCTCTCTCTAAAAACAAACAAACAAACAAACAAACAAACCCTTCACTATTTAGCCCCAACATCAATTCCTGGCTTTAGTTCCCATCGTTCTATTATAGCCTCACATTCTATCTACATATGGCTTCATGCTCACACTTGGCTTTGCTCCTGATTTGCAATGGTCTCCCCTGCCACCTGTATGCTGCCACTTCTGGTTTTCTCTCTGTTGTGGTCCTGTACAGATTCAGCATGACTTCATGATGAAGCTAGGTCCTAGTAAACCCCTCATGAGTTGAACATATCTTGCCAAAAAATGCATTTAATATGTCTTAAACACTGAATCTCACAGCTTAGCCTAGCCTACTGTAAATGTGCTTGTAACACTTATATTATCCAGTTGAACAAAATCATCTAACGTGAGGTATATGTTATAATAAAGTGTTTAAAAGTTTGTGTGATATACTGAAAATTGTAGCAATGAAGTGCACTGTGAAATATTGGTTGTTTCCCTTCTGACCACGTGGCTGGCTGGGACCTGTGGCTTGCTGCCTCTGCCCAGTGTCTAGCCTTTTGCTAGCCCAGGAAAAGATCCAAATTCAGAGTTTGAAGTATGGTTTCTACCGAATGTCTATTGCTTTTGCACCTTCTTTTAACTGAAAAACTAGAAGCGAAATGGGGGTAAGTTGGGGAACATCCGTATTTCTTTCAAAACTCATCTCATCTTTTTCTACAATCTATTCTGCTCCCATTCTGCACACAGTAGGTACAATGATGTGACAGCCTGGTTATAGTAGTACACATCTCTTTCATAGTCGTTAGGCACACTGGATTGCAGTAGAACATTGCTGTTCTTGCTCTAAGGATGTGATAAGCCATTTTGGATAATGAACCCCCTTGAGAATCTGAAAAAATATTTACCCTTTCCTGAGGGACGGGTTTATTCTTACAAATTTGACATAACATTTCAAGGGATTCCTGACTCCTCTGAAGCCCTTCCTGAGATAGCTATACAAGGCTAAAAACTTCTGCTGGGAAACCAGGTTACTCACCAGGGAAAAATCCAGCTTTTCCTTACTGGTATCCGCTGATGGGGTAGATGGGTCCTCTGACAGACTGAGAAGAGGAAGATGAGCCACAGCGCATTCTGGCTTTTTGATGCTTTATTTTTATTTTTTTATTTTGAGACAAGGTATTGGTAAGTTGTTTAGGTCCTGGCTAAGTTGCTGAGGTTGGCTTTGAACTTGTGATCCTCCTGCCTCAGCCTCTTAAGCCACTGGAATTACAGGAGCCCAAGCCACTGGAATTCCAGCTCTGACAGGAAGAGTTAATGACTCTCTCAACTACATGAAGGGACGTTCAGTTTGAGTGCACTCTGAGGGTAAGCCAGACCATCTAGTGGGAGAATCCTCTCTGAGCTTTCACTAAAGTCAGGCTTAAATGTTAAAAGTTGGTCATATTCTGTTTTGTGGGCTGTAGACAACCATATGGTGGCAGATACCAGACACTATGATATATTCTGGTCTAAGATGAATATTTTCAAAATGGCCATCTGAGAATTAGGTAGGCATCTCTGAATTCTTCACCTATGTTATAAAGGAATAGGATTTTATATAGCATTCTTTGGAAGGAGTTACTGTTGTTCTGTGACTCCTACCTCCTTCAGAAGTAGGCACTGTTCACTTTTACTTTGTTCTAAGAAAGGGCAGCTTTTATGGAACGATGGATCAGGGAAAGGGAGACAGGTTTCATTTGTGTCCTAGAATTAGGGCGATGAATCACAACTATGTTGGCCTTCCATTGATAAACCTCAGAGGTCCAAGACAGGTTGGTTGGTTGCCCTAATGGGGAGGCTAAGGAGGAATGGAGGCTGTAGGGGGTGCTCGTTCTTGAGTACTGTATGAGAGCTTCCCTTGGGGCCAGCTACGGGCCATGTGTGTGAGATAGGACTGGTATGGACCATCTGAGACCTTGCCTGGGTCCGATGGAGAGGTGAAAATATCTGAGCATAGAGAAGCTAGAGAGTGCATCACTACCCAAACCATCTATATTTGAGTGGCCAGGATTGATAGGTCTCAAAAAAAACCACAAAAGCATCCTTTAGAGAACTTAATGTAGACATATCCAAGTCCAGTAAGCAAGAAACCAGTAGAGTAGTGCCAGTTAAGTAGTAGTGTCCTCATTTTCCCTTCCTCCGAAAGGGCCATACACTAAAGATAGGGAAGGAGGAGCTGAAAATAGGTGGGGAACAAGGAGAGGGAGTAAACCAACCCTTTCTTTAATGGCAGGCTTTCTGCTTGCAACTCTGATGAGCAGTCAGATGGAGGAGGTGAGGGGAGCCGAATCTTCAAGGCAAGTTGGAGTTTGATGATTACTTGCATCTGTACCTATAAAGTCAAGTAGTGTTCATATGTTTGTATTGACCAGGGAGATTGTGGGTCCTCCTTGAGTTGTCACTTGGGGGCAGAGGAAGGACCAACCCTGTTGAATGAGTTTAAAGTGACCAGTTATGCTTGTTCAATATATGGCTGTGTAAGTTTACAGGAACTGAGCCTTGCCTTGTTTCTTTCTCAGAGAGCAGGTGGGCTGTTTTGTAGCAGATGGGAAGAACTACTGGTTTAAGTGCACTGTATTTTCTTCTGACTGATGTTGCTCTTGTGAATCCAAGCCCTTTGTTGGTACCATTCATTTGGCATTTGTTACATGTTTATTTACTGTGCATTGTAGAGGCTTCAACTTCAGGGTGCAGAGTGACCATTTAGGGTACTTGTACAAATACTGGTTCCAGGGCTCTACCTCCATAGATTTTGTTTCTGGTGTTCTCCAGTGGGCTGAGGAAGGGCACCCTTTGAACACACTTTTGATGCAGGGGGTAGATTAGTCCATGTTTGAATATCACTGTCCTTATCCAAGTTCTGGGCACAGTGCTGGGTATCTAGGATCACACACACACACACACACACACACACACACACACACACACACAGAAGATGCATATTTCTTACCCTTAAAAATCAAACAGTTTGGTGGCATACATATGCAGATAGTTAGAAAGTTATTGACATTTGAGCATATATTTCTTTGGAGGTATTTAAAACCCTCGGAACAGTAATAAGGTTAGTGTAGAAATAGAAGAAAATCCATGGTACATGCTAAGAAAGAAAAGTTTTCTACTGGTAGGAAAGTCAGGCTGGGAAGAAAGGAACAAAGAAGGGTGAAATCTTTTAAGGGTCCACTTCAGAGAAAGAGAAACTTGTAACCTGAGGATTCCCCTACCAACATTCTGCCAAATGTGTAAGGTTCAGAGCTGGCAGGGTCCTTAGCACTCATCAAACGCAACCTCACTCTTTAGAAGTAAGAAAATGAGACTCAGAGACTGGAAATATTTTGCTCAAGTGAACATAAAGGAAAGGATAGTATTATTTATGTGATTTGGATAACCACTTATACCAAGGGCAATCTTTTATTGGCTTAGAATTTGACTTAGAGTTCTGGAGGCATTTCTACATCTAATAGTTAAAATCCTCTTAAGTATAATATATGATTCCACGAGTGAAATAATTAGAAAAGCTTATCAAAGTTTCTTCTTAAAGAAATATTTTATCTAAGATAATATAAGTAACGGGAAAAATCCCCATGTAATTTATTATGTCTCAGCTTTTGACCATAAATTATTAAACCTGAAAAATATCATTGGCACAAAAACTGAGCTGTGTATACATCTTCATTTGTTTAGGTAACATGTATCCACTAAATGCCTACTATGTTCCTGTCACTGTGGTTACTTCCAAGCAAATTTGGAATACTAAAGAAGGAGATGTTCTCATTAGAAAGGACTATATTACATCTGTGTAATTTTTTCTCTTTTATCATGAGGCATTTAAAGAAATCAAATTCTATTCTGAAAGGCATAATTGCAACATTTCATCTTCTAACCACAGCAAATAGGACCATGTGGAGCAGTGGGGTGGAGGAATCTGCTGCTTCATTAGACGAACAGACATGCTCTGTATAATGCCCCTTTAGTAAGCAACATGCATGATGTTGGTCACAGAAGATTATATCACCATAGTAGCCACCTTAACGTGTGTTTAATAGACTCTGTGAGGTTTGCACAACAATGAAACCACTTAAGGGTACATCTTTCAGAATGTATCCCCATTGTTAAGCAATACATGACCATACTTTGAAAGTCTGCAGATACAAACTTAGGAAGGTAGTCAAGAAGCCTTGTCTTTCAGATGAAATTCAAAAGAATTGTGGAGTAGGCTAACTTAAGTGCTCCGAAGTCTTAAGTCTAACAAGGAAATGAAACGGGCGCTGAGAACGCTGCAGGTGGTGGACTGCCTGGTGTCCCCAGCCTGGATCTACACTATACCCCTTGGTGAAGCTCTCTTACATGGTCATCGGTGGGTGCTGGATAGGAACTCATGTGGTCTCAGGCACTAATTGTAAATCTTTTCAAGAAAAACCAGCCAACCAACTATGCAGAATTCCTACATCCTAGGAGTTCTGCAGTTCAAAAACTGGGTGCAGCAACCAGGGAGGGACCTATAGTCAGTACTATAATTCCAGTTCTCAAACAGAAATATCTGCAAAACACCATCCCACACAATACAATGGAGACTGCCTGTTCCTGATATGCAGAGCATCACAGAATCTCAGAAGAATGCAGGGAGCTCTGGACCAAACTCCTTCACATGGTAGAAATTTCTTCCACTGGGTCCCTGTCAGAAAACACCTTACATCTTTTCTTACAATCTTCATTGGCAGGGACACTCAGTATTCATGAGGAGGTTCATTTCATCATTAGCTCTGACTGTAAGATGATTTTCTTGGAAAACTGAAAGTCTGTCTCTCTGTAAATGTCCCAATTGTATTTTTGCAGCACTACCTGAAAAATATTTTTGACATTTATGCTAATACTTTTAGGGCCAATTAACATAAAGCTAAGTGTTCATCATATTGCCCAAAGAAGTTTAGGTTTTCAGATGCCTGAGGGTACTGCTCTTCACCTCAAGTTCACTCTGGTCAGAAATGACCAGTGGAATAGAATAGAAGATTCTGAGATGAATTCCCATATTTTCAACTATTTGACATTTGATAAAGGGGGAAAAATATAGTGTGGAAGAAAGATAGCCTGTTCAACAAATGGTGTTGGACAAATTGGACAGCCATGTGTAGACAACTAAAGCTGGATCCTTACCTTTCACCCTGCACAAAAATTAAATCAAAATGAGTCAAAGATCTGTATATTAACAAGCAACTTCAAATTTACTATAAAAATAAATAGCGTCAACACTACAGGACTTAGGAGTTGGCGGCACCTTCCTTAACAAAACTCCCATGGCTCAAGCAGTAAAGTCAAGAATAATTGAATAGGATGCAATTAAAATAAAAAGCTCTTGCACAGCTAAAGATTTAGTCAAGAGTATCAAGAGAGAACCTACATAATGAGAGAAAATCTTTACCTGCTACATCTCGGACAGGGGGTTAATATCCAGAACATACAAAGAACTAAAAAAGCTAAACACCAAAATCACAAACAATCCAATCAATAAATGGGCTACGGATCTAAAAAGAAATTTCTCACCAGAGGAAGTCCAGAAACCCCATAAATATATGAGAAAATGCTCTACATCATTAGCTATAAGGGAAATGCAAATAAAAACTTCAATGAGATTCCACCTCACTCCTGTTAGTGGCAAAAATGAAGAATATGGACAACAACAGATGCTGTAGGGCCTGTGGGAAAAGAGGAAGACTGTCACACTGCTGGTGGGACTGCAAACTGGTTCAGCCACTCTGGAAAGCAGAGTGGAGACTCCTCAAAAAATTAGGGCTGGAACCACCTTATGACCCAGTTATCCCACTCCTGGGTATTTTCCCAAAAGAGTTAGAATCAGCATATTATAGTGATGTGGCTTCATCAATGTTTATAGCAGCTCAAATTACTATAGCTAGACTATGGAACCAACCCATGTGTCCCTCACTTGACGAATGGATAAAAAAACTTTGGTACATATATACAGTGGAATACTACTTGGCCATTAGAGAAGATGATATTATGGTTTTGAAACCAAATGGGTGGAGATGGAAAAAGTATGCCAAGTGAAGTATCCCAATCTCAGAGACTCAAGGGCCGAATGGTTTCTCTCATTTGTGGAAGCTAGAATACATCAGGAAGCAGTATGTTAGATGGCTAAGCTAATAATAACTTGAAATTATATGAATTTTTATGCATACAGGGGGATCATTGCCTAGGATACCTGGAGGCATAGGGTGGGGGACAGGGTTGGGGGAGGGATTATTAGGAAGGATATCTAGGAGACTGGAGGGTGGGAATATGGGGGAATCATCTCAGAAGGAGATCTCTGACCTCCAGGAGATAGCCATTTAACTCAGGGGTTCTTCTGGGGGAAACATAGAATCAAGGAGAACCCAAGGGGGGAATCCATGACATGGCATCAACCTTGACTAACTATGTAAATATACATTTGTTCTTGATTGTTTGACAATGATTCCCCCTCAATTGTAACTCCATATTCATCTAATAAAAAAAAAGAAATATCCAGGTGATGGGTGGGAAGGGATAGACCTATGATATACTTTGGGGTTTTGTTTATTCAGTCAATGCTTATTTGAAATACCTGCTATATTCCAAGCACTATTTAGGGATAAAGAAAGAGACAAAACAACTATTTGTGTCTTCAGGGAACTTATATTCTAGTTGAGGAAGACATATGAGAGACAAGGTACATAAAGAAAACAGTATGATAGATGGTGTAAATTGCTAAGAAGAAAGGTTAGGCAGAGAAGAGTGAAAGAAGGCCTCGGGTGTACTGGAATTGTAGATAGGGTAGTGAGGAAGGCTTCTCCAAGCAGGTAAGGCAGCAAGACATTCAGACACAGGGAGAAGAACCCCAGAGGTGGAGACTAATAGTGTGGTTGAGATGTCCGGAAATCTAGAAGGAGAAGAGCCAGACTGGAGGACCTGGGGCAAGGGAAGAGGCATTGGGGAACAGGGTAGGAAAGGACAGGGAAAGCAGAAGGTACAGGATCTTGTAAACTATTGAAAGAATTGTGGCTTTGACTCTGACCCAGGAGGATTCTTCATCCATCTCTTCATTGAGTGGATTTTCAGTGTTACTCTGTTCTCTCAAAACTACTGAAATTGCATCTCTGTCTTCCAAAATTATTTCTATGGTAAAGTTGGAAACCATCTCAGTATTTATCTTTTCTAAGTAAGTTGCTTTTGATGCCTACCTGCCTGAGTAATGAAATTAGAAGTTCAGTAACAATACCAAAATAGGCCTCATAGCAAACATTCTGTTAATTCTTTTCCCCAGAACATATATTTATTTTTTCATGCTGATTTGGCTCTTTCTTTATTTCCACATATTTTTCTATGACATCATATGCCATCTTCAGAAAATCAATTACATTTATATTATAATTACATTATATTCACATGTCTATGCTCCAAATATTTTTTTCTCTTTTAGTTGCTTTAATCTATGGTTCCGTCTCTTCTAGTTTTCCTACATAGAGATACACGGTTCTATGAATTTTATCTTCAGCTATGTGTGCTCTATTCATTAAAGTTTCTAATTTATTAATCCTTTCTTTAATATTATTATACTGGTATATAATGTGTTTCTGTAGCCCTTGGATTCTTTCTTTAAAGATGTCATTCAATACTCCACATCACCTCTGAGGTCTTTTTTCCCCATTAATTGCATATTCATTCATTTCCTTGGTAGATGAATTTTTCTTTTTTGGACTTCCTTCCTTCCAGGATAAATTCTCCACTGGGCTTTTGCTTATGCTGTTCTTTCATTTTACATCTAGCCATATGTGTCTCTATCTTTACATGTGGCTTTATCTATAATTATGGTCATGGTTCTATATTTTTACCTGCCCTACATATCTAGTTCATGGCACTATTTCTATCTTGTCTAACTCTATAATATCATTCATCCATCTGTTGATTAACTAATTAGTTCAACAAGTATTTACTGACCCTCTAGTCAGTGCCAGGTGCACTTTTGGGTAATAAAGATAAATCAGGGAGAGAAAAACAGACAAAAATCAGCCTTTATGGGGCTTACATTCTAGTGGAAGAAGACAGAAAGTAAACAATAAGCACATAAGCTGAGCAGATAGGTACACTATGTAATGTGTTTAAAGGTGAAAAGTGCTGTGGGAGAATTTGGGGCAAGGCCAGGCAACTCGGACAGGAAGAGTCACCATGGGAGAATTTTGAGCAGATGAGCAATGACTGGATGTATTTTTTTAAAAGGAAAACCCTTTTAAATGCTTTTTGCATTTATGGCATGAGTCCCATGTGTCCATCAGTACTCTCCTACATAGTGTGAGTGGCCTCTGCAACCCTTTCCTTTCCTTATTAGAGATCCTCTGCCCCTTAAGAGATTCAATGGAGGGCTGGTGTGTTTCAGTGCTGGAGGGAGCAAGGAGAAGGAAAGAGGTCAGCTAGAACCTTGGATGGGCATCTGTCATTCACTCCTTGCTATCCTTTGTCAAAGACCATTGCCAGAATACTATGGTTCGGATGTGAGGTGTCCCCCAAAAGCTCACGTGTGACAATTCAGGAAAGCTGAGGTGAAATGATTAGGTTATGAGAGCCTTAACCCAATCAATGAGTTAATCCCCTGATAGGAATTAACTGGCAACTTCGGGCTGGTAGGGTGTGGCTGGAGGAGGTGGGTCATTGAGGGTGTATCTTCACCCTCAATAGACTAGATGCCATGCCTTGACCTGCTTCCTTCTGCCACACTCTTCCGCCATGATGTTCTGCCTCACCTTAAGCCCCAAGAAATGGAGCTGAGATCTCTGAAATCACGAGCCCCCAAATAAATCTTATCAGAACCTTAGGTCACAGCAATGAAAAAGCTGACTAAAATACAAAATGTTTTTATCCAAACAGGTTGTGCCCTGCTTTCCTGGAGGTGCACCTCCAGCTGATCCCCCAATTCAGGTAGAATCCCTTTCTCTGGAAACAAAAGAAACCAGTTCCAGGCCTTCCTTGCCCTGCTTCTTTTCTTTGCCTTTTCTTCCTGCTGGTTTGAGTGAGTCATCCAAAGCTTCATGGATTGGAAGATTGGTCCTTGGTGTCGCATTGTTAAAAGGTGTTAGAAATAGTGGAAGCTGATTTGGTCACTTGGATGGCCTTGTGCACTGGAAGGGATCAAGGCAGTTCTATGGGATCCTGGTAAGTGCCCTTGAAGCAGGTTATAAACTTTCTTTGTGTCTTGCCATGGGATCTCTTCTGTACACACCTGAGCCATTGTGATACCATCTGTCTCCATGAGGCCCTCACCGGAGACAGAACAGATGGA
>PVKS010013203.1:0-51573 GCA_004027875.1 Aplodontia rufa | reverse complement strand
CAGGTATAAGCTTAAAATTCTGGGACTAAATGTATAAAATGGGTGGTGCACCCTGGAACATCGGGGAACACCCTAATTCTTGCAGCTTCCCTCTTTTCTCTAGCTGGGACTGAGGAAGGAAAATGGAAGGACAATATAAGGACAAGTCTTCTTTTCCTTGAGAACTATTTTCCTGAGGATCTCATGGACTCCTGTATTCTTTAACTATCTGGACTAACTCTGGTCTGATTTGAAAGTGCACTCTGGTGTGTTTCATGTGCTCTTTTACTAGGGAAATATGGCCTGGTTTCATTTTGAACTTGTGCATTTTTTGAACTAATTTTTTTGTATTGTTTTGTTTTTTCCTCCATAGACAGAGATGTTAGGTAGTAGCTAGCAATGATCAGTGAAATGCTTGACAAGGCCACAGGTTTACTCTTGAAGTGTTCTTCAAGCTACTGCCAAGGCAGATAAGCTGTGGAAAAACATTGGTACACAAATGTTGAACATAAACAAAGGCAAAAGAGGGAGAATGCCTCAAGAACAAAGGATCTATGGGACTATCTCTTCACAAGACCCATAAAAGTTGAGATGAAACTCAAAGCAACTGTTGCCAGGTGTCTCTTACTAGCTCAGAGGGGGTATTCTTTAATGATGCAGGTGCACTAACGTAACTTTTGACCACTGTTGACCCCAATACCCACATTAATATGGGATTGACTTGTAAATGAAGCTCCCCTAAGTAGGATGGCCACCATAACGGTTATGGAAAGGACTAAGTAAGGTCAAAAAATCCACCACCTGACATGAAGGATCAGTTGAACATCTGATTGGTGAATGTTGCTGAAAGAGGACCCTAATTTTCAAATCAATCATAAACAGCCATAATTTTGGAGACAGCATTGTCTTCTTTGTCATTCTCTGCTCAGAGTTGGCCCACTCTCTCTACTTGAATCTTACTCTGTTTTTACTATACTTTCACCTCTCTTTCACTTATAATAAAATTCTATGGCATGAAAAAAAAGAGAATATCTTCAAATAGTTTTTCCATATAAAAAAATATATATAACTCAGGGCTGAAGTAGTGGCTCAGCATTTGAAGCACTTGCCTGGCACGCACAAGGACCCAGGTTCAAACCCCAGCACCCACATACACAACTAAATGTCAGAGAAATTAAGGCCAAATGACAAAATAAAAATAAAAAAATGAAAAATATATGTGACTCTTTCAAAAGACCATTTTTCATTGTATAGCAAGGCTTTTTTAGTCTTTAAGTAGAGGAAAACAGTCTCAAACAGGCTGTGTATGCTTTTCCACTGTAGCTTCAGCAGCTCTGAAGAAGCAAAGCAAGAAACAGAGAGTGAGCACGTACAACTACTTCAAGAATTGCATCTCAGTCCTGTCTAGGTTTCAGAATATCTTGGAGAGTTTTAAAACTATCCATGTCTAGTCTTCCTCCCCAGAGTAATCACATCAAAATCTCTGGGAATAGGAACCAGGCTTTTGTACTTGCTGAAAGTTTCCAGATGATACTGAACTGGAATCCAGAATGAAAGCCACCAGCACAAAGCATGTGCTGAAGCACAATGCCACCCCATATGACCTCACAAAAATAACTGCACAACCCTGCACTGGAAGATCTCCTGCCCCTGAAGACACCAGGAATCTGCAGAAGCGGGAGAAAATTTCAGCAAGTGGCCAAGGTACCTGAAGACTTGCAGAATAAGAAACAAGCCCTTGTTCTTAGCATAATGTACATAGTCATTAGACCTTAGATGCAAAGACAAGAGCCCCGGATTCTGGTCACCAAGTAACACTTATTACATGCTTACTATGCCAGACTCTGTCTTGAACTACCTAAGTCTACGATCTTGTCATTAAGTTACTTATAATCTCTAGGAATTGAGTTCTGTGGCAGAGCTTTAAACTTGTTTAACAAGTTCTTCAGAAAGTCTATTACATTTTTTCTGTGATTATCTCCTTACTTTTGGAGGATTCAAATATTTCTTTTACAAAAAGGCAATCAGTGCTAGAAAGTGGTAGGTTTTTAAAAATACCATGTTAGCAAAATTAAAATATGGAAGTCTTTTATTGATGTCCCCAATGGAAAAAATAATTTTAGTAGTCTATAAAAATCTGTAAGTCCACGAACCACTCATTTGGAAAATAATTAATGTCACGTTTGATGACTAGCTTAAGAAAGACTAATCCAGATTACTCTACCACCACCAGTGTTTGTAAAGTATTGTGGTATTAAAAATGTGAAATGTAAGATTCCATTACTTTTTCCATCATGGTTTATAAAACAGTTCCAGTTAAGATTTCTCCTGAAATTTTTAACTACACTTTCATTTTATTTTACTTTTCATTTTATTTTACTTAAATGTTTTAATAAGAGATAGCCTTGGAGCTTACTGAAAGAAGCAGTCTTACCTAGTACTGCTAATTGCAAATCTAATTTGCCTAAACAAGACTTTTGCTTCTTAGAACTAAGCTAACTGAAAAAAATTAACATTTTCTTTGGCTTCTCAATTGAAATATCCTGTATTAAACTGTTAAGTTTTATTCTGTATCACGGAAAAATTATGATAATTTTGTTAATTGGGTCAAATATTCTAGCTATGCAAGTGGAGTCTCTACATGACATAATCACTAGAGTCTATAGAATACACTCTCACCATTTTATTGTGGAAGAATGGAATATGTACACACACACACACAAACACACACACATTATCATTATTATTATTACTTTATCCATTCTCCTTTTCCTAAAAAGGTCTATTTCAGATCCAAAATGGAGGCTCCCTAAGACCTTAGAAAATACAGTGTTTCCATGACATGACTTTTTCCTAATTCCTTTGTATTCTGCTTCCCTTCAACTCTTGTCTACATAAGTAAGGTGTAGAATTAAATGTCTAGCTAATTCAATATATAGAAACTGAAAGAGACCCCAAACTACACAGGTTAACCACATGAACTTCAGAGTGAGTTTGATGAGATAAAAAAACATTTTGGTCCATAAGTAAAACAGCACCTGTCTCTGAGTATGGACTTCATACGGTTGAATGATTGCCTGAGTGGGGCTCAATGAACTGGATGGCTGTACAATGCCTTTTCAGTGTTTGTTGCTTTACAGCAACATGAACATTATGAACATGACTCCAGTCCAGTATTTTCTGCTGTTCATGTCTTTGTCTGATGAACCAATTATCAGGATTTTCCATATTTTCTTAGAGGAAAGAATTACAGAAGTAAAGGTATAAAAAGGAGCCAGCAATTCTTAACAAAAAGCAGAAATACTGGCTGAGTTCATACAAATGCTCATACAGTCCAGTCTATCAAAGAAACTAGGGTTAAAATTCTTCCATTAACATCAAATCCAGAGTCTCCTGGTTTCTAGTACAGAGAATGTAAGGATCTTAAAGTCTGTGCCTGGATTTATGAATTATTAAGCTGTTTTATTATTTGGGTTACTAGATGAACAAATCAAAGTTTGTGATTTGATGGTCAATCTGATAAGTATCAGTGATACACATATTTTCAAAATCTGTTTTCTTTTCCAAAAATTAGTTTTTTGGTTATGCTATTTATTCCATCTGAATTACAATTTATTCTTCTACAAATAACAATAGCTACTGTTGAAAGCCATGGTAAGGATTAGGTGAATTATTGATATGTAATATTATGTTATTTTAAGGGTACTCAGAATTACTTTATTTTCTACTTTTTCTCATCAATGGCCTCTTAATAATAAATGTCATTGTAACAATAATGCTATGACCTATTTCAATGAAAAAAAAGCAATGATTTTGAGGGAGAGCTTGGATGAAGCACTTAGTCTGCTTCAAACAGCAAAATGCAAAATAATTGTTACTTTGCAAATTTGGAAGTGAATCTTTTATAGCAATGACAAGTCCTGTGTCCAGCACATCATCATGTCCTATATTTACTACACACAAAGCCAATTGCAAACATCCCCACTTCCTCCTGTGCTCTCCACTAGAGCCCTAGACCAAATAACCGTCATCTCTCGTTTCACACATTCTAACTGTAGTATCTTGCAGTATTCCTGTTGGTTTCCTGGTTTCATCTCTTGTGTTGAAGAACGGTCTTCAGAGTGGTTCCTCAACACACAAGCTGCAATGTTTTTGTAAGTCATAAATAAATGATGAGACACTGAGAACTGCCATCGTACTTAGGAAAAATTCCAACTTTCTTCCATGGCAATAACAGAGCCTTATGAAACCTGGGCACTGCTTCATTCTTTGTCTTCACCTTTGTATTCCCTAAGTCTGTCAAATAACTACACACTCAGTGGCTTACAACAACAGAAATGTGTTCTCTCACAGTTCTGAAGTCTGGATGACGACCTCAAGATGTGAGCGGAGCCATGCTCCCACTGAAGGCTCCAGGAAAAATCTTTTCTTGTGTCTTTCAGCTTCTTATGGTGCACAGTAAGCTTTGGCTTGTTTCTGGGCTTATTCCTGGGCTCTGCTGACCTCCATCTTCATATGACCTTCTGCTCTGTCACTGTGTATTCCTTATAAGTTCATGCTCATTGGATTCAGGAAGCATTCAAATTCAGTATGATCTCATCTTGACCCTTATGTTAGTTATACTTACAAGGACTTTATTTCCAAATGAGGTCACGTTTTGAGGCTATCAATAGACATGAATTTGGGATCACTGTTCAGTCCGCTACAATCTTGTGGATGCTTTCTTTCAGTTATTGTATTCTAGCTATGCTGACCTTTGAAATAGACCCACATCAATCGTTTCCTCAGGGTTCTCGTGTTTCCCTTTTCCTTCTAGAACATCTTTCTCTCTGAATTTTATAGTTAGCTTCTTTCCAACATCCGGTTTAAATACCATTTTTTTCAAGGAGACCTTGCTTGCCCTTCACTTTTAAAATAACTCCTGTGTCACTAAACAGCTACTCACTAGTGACTTGTTACCTCATTAGGTTGTTTTATTTTCTTTGTTGCAAGCATGACTTTCTAAAAATATTTTGACTTTACATTAAGTTGTTTTACTTGCTTATTTTAATCTCATACATTCTCCGTCATAACACCATAATTTTAATTGTTGTGTTTCTTCTATTTATGTCAGTAATAGAAGCCTAGCAGCACTCAACATTTGTTGAAGGAATGAATGAATAATGAGGAGAAAGTATGAATTGGGGTTGATTGACTTGGATATTAGTCTTGATTTTGCCACTAACTAGTTATATTACTTTGGGTACCACACACAATCTCGCTTGTTATCAATTTGTCTATTTATTAACTAAGGGGTTGATTGCAAGTTTCTGCTACTACAACCATCAATGGGTATCTGTCCATGTTTTATCTAAGAGACAAAACTTACAAATAAATGTATTCATTATATTTATGAGACAAGCTTATTGTCCTGTGGCTAGATTAGTAAATCACTTTGAGAGTTCTTAAGTTTTAATCCAATTGGGAAAAATCTGTTTTTCCTTAAAAGTTGATTCTTTGTGAACATAATCATTAGTTCTAATTTCTATTTTTTTTTTAATATAAAGAGAGAGGGACAGTGAGAGAGACAGAGAAAGAGAGGAACAACTTTATTGAGTTTTTCACATGGCCTTAGTTGCTCCAACACTCAGTTGTGTACATGGTGCTGGGGTTTGAACCCGGGTCCTCGTGCTTGCCAGGCAAGCGCCAAAACCGCTGAGCCACCACTCCAGCTCCTAATTTCTATTTTGTCATTTGGTCCCAGAGCACATTTCAGATAGTTTTGATCTTATTAATAACATGGATCAGAAACTACATTGGGATACAAGTGGAATATTGATTTGCCCAACCATACCATCTTAGAGAGAAAATTTCTGAGGGTACAACATAGTCATCATAATAAGATTACTGATGCCTTCATGAATTAAAAAGGTAATTTGAATTATCCTCCTAACTGATGTAATTTAATAGCATTCAAGTAAAAAAAAATCTCTAAACACACTCTTTAGACATTTTTTTCTTCTTCAGAACTCTATCAATGAAGGGTGCCTGAGAACAGTTTCTGAATTTGCTTTCCAATGAGGAATAGAAAAGAAGATATTTTCCCGCTCTAAGTTGACCTCCTCCTGGAACAAAACATCAGTAACCACACTCCCCAAAGGCGGAAGAGCATCAGCTTTGAATGACTATTTCAATGTCTGCCACTGTGCTCATTATCTGACTAACAAAACTAATTTTGTTGCAGCTATTGAGAAGAGATAATGTAGGCCCCTGAATCATAATGGCTGATCCTAAATCCAAATGTCTTTTATATCCAGAGCAGCTGCGACCCTCTTGGCTATCTCTGAGATGCATGAGTTTAGAAAGTCTATTTTTTTTACATAACATATTGAAATTTTCATTTTAACAATAATAATTTATAAATGTGCTTCATGTCCTGGGTGGAAGGGCATATAATTATTCAACTAACACATAAATAACGTGGCTTGTACTAAACCATTCATAGTCCTTCATCCAGTCTCCATTTGACCCATGGTGGTTGACTGGACATCAGCCAACTCACTGGGTAGTCTGTGACGAGGCAAAAAGACTTCTTTCCATGAGTTGATTTAGTTGTGATATTTGTTCTTAGCAACCAAATAGCTGTGTATACACTTTCAACATAATGGTTAGAAATTACAGACACAGTTGTAAACATACTTAGTTATTCTTCAAAGTTATATTTTATCACATCATGGTGAGTCTTAAAGATTTTATTCTGAAAAGAAATATTTGCTGTGTTATTTTTTTATTGATTAAAAATAGTCTTTATGAAATGAGAACTGTAGGAGAAGAGGAAAATATAATTCCATATATTGAATGAGTTCATTAAAATGAAGCATGGAAGTAGAATAAGATGAATTCAAGGCATCTGAATCATAAAGCTGCAAATCTATCTGCACTTCCCTCCTTCCTGGTCTTTCTTTTGTTCTGCCCACCTTCCCTCCTCGTTTCTTTCTAGTTCATAATCTACATAACTAATATTTTTTCTACCCTTTGCTGCTTTGTAGGGTATATTTTTAGAAGTTAAATTACTGGACCAAGATAAAACAGCAACTTTTTGAAATTTCTAATAGTTGATTTTACCAGATTGGTTGGCAACAATCATGGTTTATCAACCACGAAAACTCATACACAGAAGCTTGGAATCATTGCTCTATGAAATCTAATCAATAAAAAAAGCAATTAGTGAGAATTGTTTGGGGGTCTCATATAGTCATGGCATTGTGTCAATGCAAACTGAAGCAATTTTAATTAAGACCAACTGAGAATACCTTAATTGAAAAAGTTTAGCATGATATGGTTGGGCAAATGAATACCCCACTTTCAGCCCAATGGAGTTTCCGAACTCGATTATCAATAGGATCAAAATTTCTTGAAACAAGCTTAGGAATCAAATGAAAATATGCAAAATAATATTGATGATCACCTTTTCAAAAAATAGATATAGACAAAAATCAGCAAAAGTGTACTGTTTCCCCTACCCTCTCAATCTTAACATTTCTGAGGTTGGAAAGATGCTTGCTTGCTTGAAGTAGACAAAGTTCTGATTAGTTATTATTGTAACAGCTAAGTGGGAAATCTTAGAGCCACTAATCCTGTCCATGACTACCTCTGTACCCACGCAGGGCAGAGCACTCTGACCTGAAGTGACCTCTGTGCATCACTTCTCCTCTGGAGCCTCTATCAGGAGGGAATAGTTACAAAACCCTGAAAGAATGTTTGCCTCAATTTTCCCTCTCGTCTATGTATTTGTTGCAAAAACTTTTACTGTTATTCTTCTATGAACATTACTTCCTTTCTTTCTATCTTCCCAGTCTCTGTATTTCAATTTATCTAATAATTACCAATATGAAAACATTACATAATCAGGACCTACCACATGTAATAAAATACCACTTTTACTATATATATTCAGAAAATGAAAAGAAAATCAGTGATGGTTGCAATCACTTTGGAAAGCTTAAATAAAAGTAAGAGTCTGTTTAGAGCTGACACAATTGTAAAAAATAATCAAACTATTAAAAATAATGAAAGTAAGCGTGAATTATACTGAAAGTAGATAGCACAGGTGCACTGTACATACAGCAGCTTCAGCTTTGTGTGAGGAATGAGGAGTTAGGTAAATGTTATATAAACTATGTAAGAATAAATTAATTTAAATTAGTGAAATTAAGAATAAATTAATCTAAATTAATTTGAAATTCATGTAAAATCTGATTTATTGTTTAATATATGTGCAAATTGTAATAATCAATGTAGTCAAAAGATTGAAAACGGCAATTTTAACAGATAAACACAATCTCATTTTCTCAAGAGTTAATATTGTCATTTTTTATACAAGTGAATAAATACTTAGTATCATTTAAGATTCTAGCAGTGCAGGTGCAGTAATTTCAAATAAATATTTAGAGTTTATAGAATGACCTTTGATAATCCAAATGGATTTTTAACTTATTTTGCCTTTATTTTAATGAGAATTTTATTACCACTTCTGAAAGTCTATTTGTTTTATCAACAATTTGAGATTTGATTTTTATTCATTTTAAACATTTCGTCTATTCCTTGAGTGTTTAATTTCTTTACAATCACCTTTACCAATTGTAAGTGTACAATTTGATAACTTTTTAATGCAATTGTTTTAGCTACCATTGCAATCATGTTATAAAATACTTTACTTTCACTATGTGTAAACACCATTCACAGTCCCCTGGTGACCGCTAATCTACTTTTCTATCACTGCAGTCTCACCTTTTCTAGAAGTTAACATAAATGGAATCGTATGATGTGGGGTCTTTCATGATCGGATTCTTTACTGAACAGCATGCTTTCTTTTCAGTGTTCAGTCATATGATGAATTTATCAGTAATTTATTCCTTTCATTATTTTTCTGATAACAGTAAGCATTTTGGAGCTACTATACTAACGAGTCTAAAAATTAATTCATAGTCCTATTTGCCACTAAATCATCAATGGAGAAGCTCGTTGTTTTGGTAAGGAAATCACCAGAAAGATTAATTAGAGATAAACAAATTCATCTTAACTTCTATTACTCCTCTAGCATAGAAATGTTTATTTTTTTTGATACTAAATTAATTTGAAAAGGTCTCTAGAGTTTCCAATATGTTTACATTTTACTTCTAAAATGGTTAAACAGCTTTTAAGAAAGTCTTGGAATTGAATGAAAATGTTTTTCCTGGGAGTAATAACATAATTCGTTTATCTTTTTCATTGTTTATCCTGCTGTTCATGTTAATTAGCAGAGACATCTGTCATCTGTGCTTCCCTACTGTGTTAGACAGCTTTCTGCTGCTGTGACAAAATACCTGGTATAAACAACATTAAAAAGAAGAAAGATTTATTTTGGTTCATGGTTTCAGAGGTTTTGGTCCATGGTTAATTTGCTCTGTGTTTCTGGACCTGTGAAGAAGCAGAACATTATGGCAGAAGGACATAGCAGAGCAAAGTTGCTCAACATGTGGTGACTGTAAAGAGAAGGGGGAGAGAGAGAAAGAGAGAGAGAGAGAGAGTTGGATAAAGGGCACTCCGTACATGACCTTCTTTCTTGAACTAGGCGACCCCCTGCCCCACCAATATTTCTGCTACTTCCCAACAATGCGACTGGTGGGCAGTCAAGCCTTTAGTGCATGACCACTGGGGGGGACACTTAGGATCCAAACCATAACCTACAATGCATTTTCTTTTATACTGTGACCTTTTTTGCCGCAAATGATTTAATTTGTAGTGAATGCATATTCCAGGGCTTCATAAAGAATGAAATTTTAGTCAAACAATCACCAATATCAATAAAGCAGAAATATAAAATAAAAATTTCTTTCAAGAGAAAAAGAAGCTTCAAATGTTGAGTTTCCCTTGTTGTCCTTTCTCTAAGTTTATAAGCTTTTGGCTTCAATTCTCATTCTATATTATAGAATATAAAGAAGGATATAAATACTGAGTTTTATTTCATTTTACTAATGCTATTATAAAACCCAATAGCACTCATTTAAAAAATATATACCATTAAGAAGCTGATGAATAGCTGGACAAGGTGGCACATGCCTGTAACATCAGAAGCTTGGGAGTTTGAGGCAGGAAGATATAAGTTCAAAGCCAGACTCAGAAATTTAGTGAGATTCTAAGCAACTTAGTGATACCCTGTCTCAAAATGAAAAGTAAAAAGGGCTGGAGATGTGGCTTAGCGGGTAAGTACTTCTGGGTTTAATCCCTATTATCACACATACACACAAATCTGATGAATAAACTAAAAATAGAATAAATAAATATTCAAGTATAACAAAAGACAACAGAAAATGAGACACAAACAAAATAAGGGGGCAGAATGCAAAACAAATAATAAAATGATAGTCCTAACTTTAAAAGTGTCAGCTACTATATAAAATATTAATGATTAAGCACTCAAAAGTCAAAAATAGTCAGGATAATTAAAAAGGAAAAACTCTGGGCTGTGTCCCCTTCTCCCACTCTGGGGGAAGTCTGCTCTTTTCCCTATGCTTTTCTTAAAATAAAATCTGTCTATTACACTTAAAAAAAAGAAGAAAAGAAAAACTCTCTTATGCCTCCTACAAGAGATGAACTTTTTAAATGTAAAGGCACATAGAGTAGAAGTAAATAGGAAAACAATGTGCCACACATTTATTAAGCAAGAGACGGCTACGATTGTTATATTATTATAAAAAGTAGGCATCCAAGCAAAGAGCTATTATCAGAGACAAACAAGGAATTTCATAGTGATGAAGAGGTCAGTTTATCAGGAAGATATAACAATTATAAACATATATGCCCCAAATAATTTCAAAATACATCAAGCGGAAATTGAGAAAATTAGAGAAGTGGAGGAATCTACTACTGTGGTTAATGTTATTGACCTTCAACAGATGACACAACTAGACAAAAGTTTAAGGAAGACAGATGATTTTTAACAACACAACCACCTGATCTAATTGATACGTATAGAGCACAACACTTTGTAATTATAGAATATATATATTTTAAATTGCATAGGGTGCATTTCCTACAATAAAGCACAGGCTGCCATTAAAATTAAATAGCAATCCTCTATTGATGGACATAATTAAAGCAGAAATCTATCTTTCTCTCTCTCTCATAAATACTAATATTAAAGTGAGGATGTGGGATAGCTAGAATTTTCGCATATAATGTAAAATGGTACAACTGTTTTGGAACATGTAAAATAAAAAATACCCAAGTTTGACATTAAATGTATATAAAGATTAAACAAACACCTACCATCAGAAGCAGCTATTCCATTCCTATGCAGTTACTCAGGAATAATAATGGTATATTTTCACTTAAAAACTTGTACATGATTTTTCATAGTAGGTTTATTCATAATATCTTCCAAATGGAAGTAACTTAAATATGTTTCAATTGATGACTCAATAAACATAAAGCCAATGCTACTTAGCAGTGAAAAGAAGAGGAAACAAAAGGGTATGTAGTACATGATCCGTTTACATAATATTCTAGACAATTCAAAATGATTTTGACAAAAAGCAATCCATGATTGCCTGGGAATGCCATGAAGGGTGAAGGGATGGCTTTTAAAGGCCGTGAGGAACCCAGTACACATGATGTGTATCTATATATGGATGGCGATGGTATGATGGTGCAGGCCTGTGTTGAAACTCATCTGACTGTACAATTAAATAGACACGACAGATCATATGGAGGTAAAGTTACATTTAAGGTGATAAAATGGCTGCTCAAACACACACTGAAACTTCCTTTGTGTCTAAAAAATAGCAATGTTCAGAAACAAAAAAAGGGATGTCTTTGTGTGTTAGACATGAAAAGAATTCACAAAGAAATAAAATGCAATAAAATCCACAATAACAATCAAAAGGCAGGGACAATGGTTCAAAGTCAGAGGAATCCTGTTCAGGATGGATGCCAGCCAGGTTACCCAGGACTGGTGTCTCCCTCCATGTCTATGTGATCACACAGTATAAGTATGATCTTGCAAAACACAGGGAGAAGAGGCTGCCATTATTTATTTAGCATTTGCTTATAAGTACAAGAAGATATCAGGTTCTGTTCTCCTACAGGAAGCAGGAACAGTATCTCCCAGGTATAACTGGGACTCAGGCCTGAGCTTTGGGTGCAGATGTAGGTCCAGAATTGCTGCACCAGCAAAGAGCAAGAACCCAAACATAGATATATCCAGAACAAATCTGGCTCAAATCTGGGTCCTGAGCAGACTACCGCGTCCACTCATAGGTCTGCTGTCACACTCTAGACACACACAAGTGAATGAGATTATAAACCCTGTGTAAGAGTAGACAGTAAAAGGTTCAGAAAATAGAAAGAAAATAAAGATATGGGCTAGGAAATAGATAAAAAGAAAAAGCTTGCAATAAACTCTCTTAGGAAGTATTTTTGAAACATTCCAGAAATTAAAGGATGAATAGTATCTATGAAAGATGACTACATATTTGGTAATCATCCTCAAAGATCAAATCTACCAGCCACAAACATGGAGAGGATTTCCAAATTTTTAAGCAAACATAATGAAAGTACTCAAAAGACTATCCCTAGGGTATGTTCAGTGTGTGTCCAAGTGTATGTACATAACGATGACCAATTGAAGACCTTAAGGGAAGGAAGAAATTACTCTAAAGGTAGAGGGGAAAGAAAAACAATGTGTTTTCAAAAACTAAATCAAGAGAGGATCTGTTAAGAAAGGGGCAGCTGGATCATTATGTGTTCCTGGGTTCAGAACTGAGACATTTTTCTATCTAACAACCCTCTCTGAGTTACATTACATACAAAACAATCATAACTACTGTCTACATGATAACAATTCTCCTATTTATAAATGTGTAAATTCCCATAAATATATTTATATACAAAAAGATAGTCCCATTTATGTATTCCTATATTGATATCTGACTTTCTCCTCTAAGTGCTAGACATTATATCTGTCAGCTTGACAGGGAAACTTGAATCTCTTAGAGATGTCTCAAATTTCACATCTTCAAAACTGCATACTTAAGTCCTGACAACTGTCTCCCCAACCATTCTTGTCCTTCCTCATCTTTGTACGACAACATTGCTTAGTTTCCTGAGCCCCAGTTATGGACATGTCCCTTTATTCCTCTTTTCATTTCAGCACCACCACAACACTAACTCATTGGTAAGTGATTGGAACCTATTCGACAAACCTGCCCATTTTTCTCCTCCACCACTGTTTTTGTGGGATTATGTATTATGTATGGGATTAAGGCACTATAATCTCTTACCTCCACTCTTAACAATAGTTTCTCTTCACTATTCTCTTAGCTTCTACTTTTGCAATTCCTATAATCCTCTACCCAGCAGACAGATCTTGTATCTCTTAGGCTTATAATCTTCCAGCATCTTCCCATTTCACTTAGGTGCCAATCCAATCTTTACCACAGGCTCTCATGTCACCCACCCCCAACTCTCCAAACTTGTTTCCTGCTCCTGTCCCCTTTCTCACCCTACACAAGTTTCAGTCACATGTTTCTAGCTCTGTGACCCCAGAAAGCTCTTTCCTCTTTGCTCACACTGCTTCCTCAGGCGGGCAGGCAGTCTCTTTCCACTCTTCACATCACTAGGTCTTGCTGATTCTCCCTGCCTCAATCTAAATTTTCACCTCTTATCTCCTCTCTGATGTTGTTTAAAAGAGCACTCTATTATTATTTTCTGCCTCAGCCACTAGTGTTTCTCTACAACCAACCACACTTATAATTTTAAGTATTTTAAATGTGAGACTTTGGCTTTGGTCCATGTGTCCCAGTTCAACCATTAGCTCCTGCATGAGGACCAGAATTCAAACTGTCTACCTAATTTTGAGTTGGCAACTTGCACATGTTCAGGAAGTAATAATTCTGGTTATTTAGACATGTGGAAATCACGGAAGAGTCTGAAATGGTGGAATTAATAGTATTTGTACTAATTTTAACATCAATGACCTAAATAAGAAGTTATCTTCACTTATTATGAAACAGAAAACTATTTTTTTAAAGAGAGAATGGGAGAGAGAAAGAGAGAATTCATTTTATGTAGTTTTTCACGTGGCTTTCGTTGCTCCAACACTTCGTTGTGTATGTAGTGCTAGGGTTCTAACCCGCATGCCAGGCAAGCACCGTAACTGCTGAGCCACCACTCCAGACCCTAAACAAAATTATTTTAATAAACTTGGGATAACAAAGTTTTCTCTGAAACGTTTTTATGAAACTAAATACTCTCCAAAAAATGAACAATATTGAGAGTGAAGCTCCAGGATACTTAGTATTTCCTATGAAGGAGTTATTCATCTTCAGTGTAGAAAGAACCTGACTAGTTCCCCAGAGACATGAAATTATGCAAAGTAAAGCCATTAGGTTGAATTCAAGACATTGGAGCAATATTTTATAATGTCCCCATTTATGTGTATGAATAGCAACTTGGGGTTATGTGAGGTGACTGATGGAATCGTTTTCTCTGCTGTCTCTTTCTGGATTTGGATAGAATGGGGTCGTGGGGGTGGGTGTTGTGTTACTACCATTGAAAGCAGCTCTAAACTCTGAAACAATGCATTTGAAAAGCCCAATTTTTTCTTGGCAGCTCCCAAGTTAGAGAGTGTGGGTGGCAGTCAATTTCCCACTTTCATTTAGTGCCAAATTCCTCAGGGTTTGATTTGATCAAAATAGCAGGTAACTTCAGCTGAGTGATAAGTTTACATGAGGAAGAAGAGAAGGAAAGGAATTTTTTGTTGTTGTTGTTTTTCTATTGCTAGCAAATGTAGACATCAAAGCTATTGATTTGACTAAATACTTTATGTTTGGCTTTGCTTGTATCTACAGTAGCTATCTAAGATTCTCCTTGAACATATGGGATCTTGTGAGAAGGTATTAACTGATTTATTCCCCCACAGCACAAGTTCAGGGTGATAGGTTTTTGCCATAGGGTAGAAGACCTGATGGTCTGATCACTCAGACTTCTAATGTGGTGACATTGGTAAGAGTACCTTATAGGGGCAATTCACTGTACAGGAGATACTATTACTGGAGGTAGAATGAAAAAAATTAAGTGTGATAAATTAACTGCAGTAATAATCCTATTTGTTTTTACTCTTCCTTATAGATTTTCTCTTTGGCAGTGCCCTCCCATGACTCCTATGACTTGCTTTGACCCATGAGATAGCAGAAAGTGTGACACAAAGAGATTCTGGAAAAGCCCTCACATACTGGAGCTTGCAGCCTTGATGCTCTTGAACGCTGCCACCATGCAACTGTGCCCAGACTAGCCTCCTAGCACTGGAAGACAATCTGGAGGAAATGCAGCATCCTCCAACCAACAGTCAACTGGCCTCCAGCCTAACCATAAACCAAGGGAAAATTGCAAACACATGAGTGGCCAAGATTGGCAGAACTGTAGAGCTGAGCTAGCCCAAATGTTTGATCTGCGTGATGATGAATAGATGGCTTAGCCACTAAATTTTGGAATGATTTTTTTTTGTAGAAAATACTAGCTGATAGCCCAAAGTAAAGATAATAGAATCATTCTGAAGAGGGGGAAGAATCAAGATCTACTAGCTATTTTGTCTCTGACTGCAAACCATCAGAATAATAGGTGTTCTGTGAGTTGGAAAGCAGATTTTTCCTTTACATTTCAAGTGCTTTTGTACTATGGTAAACTCCTTTCTAGGAAACCTCACTAGACGCCTCTGTGTTCAATGCAAAGAAGATAGGATGTTTCAAGGTTGTTTTAATTAAAATGCTTTTGTACTTTTGAAATTTAGTAAAAGACTATTTACCAGGAGGTTATTTCCATCGCGGTCTAATTCTTGTGTGGCATATTTTCCATAATAATACTGGAAAGACTCCCTAGCAGACCTCATTCCAGATTACAGAGACAGTCTACTAAGGAAAGGAAACATTAAATTATACCTTAAAATTTGCTGCAGTTTCTCAATGATCTATCTATCTATACATATATACATATATGTGTGTGTGTGTGTGTGTGTGTGTGTGTATGTCAGTTCAAGATATTATATATATATGTTCAAGAAGGCAGGTGTGAGGTTATGGTGACAAGTGGGAAAAAAAGTTGCACTCCTTTTTGAAAAGCACCTTGACTCCTGCCTTCGAAGAACACAGCAGTACAAGAGGTTCTGCAGAAAGCAGCAGCTAATAGACCAGCCTAGTCCCCAATAAAAAAGGAATACTGGAAAAGGAAAATTCTATTCCAGGAGCTACCTTAGGTGAGGTAAAAGTAGTAATTTGTTATTTATGTGTAATGAGATCAAAAAGTTTAAAAGAGTTTCTAAATCCATCTAAGGAAGTCACACCCGAGAGGGCTATTGGAGACATGAGAAGCTGAGCCTGGGATGTTTTGCACAGCACATAGAAGGCAATCTAGAAATGATAGGGATTCTCCAATAGCCCCAAAACACAGTCTAGGAGATCAAAACACAGGAAATATTGCAGCAACATCTGCTGAGCAGAGCACAGGGCCAAATGCATGTGGGCTCAGAAGCCTCCTCAGCCACATCTGCAGACGCTGTATAAAAGTCAAATGTGTTAGGAATTCCATTAATTATGCAATCAGGCAAGTGTCTGGATAGTGACTAATAGGATACAGGGAATTGTTCAACTACCTTATACATGGCATGGCAATGGAAGGATTCTTCTCATGCACATTTTGTGTTTAAACTTCAGTTTCAGTGACACCAAAATGTCCAGAATTGTTTCTATCTCTTTTGCAGGGCATAAAAATTGCTAAGATTCATTGCATTTGTGCTATGGGTTTGGCACTCTTCTGGTCTTCTGTGAGAAGGGGATAAAATATACTAATGGTTGATGCCACCCTCATCCTTTATGCAGAAAGTTTCCCTCTCAGGTTTCCCTACTTATTAGGTGAGTTCTGTTTTCCCAAATAATTTCTGATGTCATGTTTTGTGTTGTTTCACCTTTTGTAGTTGCATTTACATGTGGACCTTTTTGGAACATTCATCCAAACCATGGCAACTACTCATCAAAATATTAGATGCCAGGAAACAACTAAGATCATTGCCTGAGAGATGAGATGAGAAAAAAATACAGCAAATTATTTTATTACCCATCATACAGCCCAGAGAAATGTTCCTAGGGCACAATGTATTAATGTTTTTTTATTTTTTTATTTTTTTATTAGAAGTATATAGAGATACAGGATACAGTTGAGGGGGAAACATTATCAGAACAGTAGCAATCAATGTATATAAACTTTGTTATCCAGGGGTCATGCCAAAGCATAGATAAACCACCATGGGTTTCACCTGTTGCAGGTTCCCCCAGAAGAACTCATGCGTTGGAACCATCCCAGAAGCCGATGTCATTCCTCCACAAACTATCCATTCAACGCATGAGCTCTTCTGGGGGAAAATGCAAAAGGTAAAATCCAAGGTGGTTATCCATGATCTGGGTTTTCCCCTCAATAACAAAGTTTATATCCACTGATTGACAATGTTTTGATAATGTTTCTCCCTCAACTGTATTTCTATATTCTAATAAAAAAAAACCATGTTTTAATAAAAAAAAATGGGTAGCTCGTGGAGGAATGACATCGGCTTCTGGGATGGTTCTCCCATCTTCCCAATCACCAGACTCCTATGAGTTCTTCATATACCCTACCCCTTCCCCATCCCCTTCCCTACACCTCCAAGTATCCTAGGGAGCTATCCCCCTGTTACACTGAAAGTCATTCAATTTGCAGTTTTGCGAGGTTAGCCGTCTGTCCTACTGCTTCCCCATAAATTCTAGTATCAACAGATGAGAGAAACCATTCGGCCCTTGAGTCTCTGAGCTTGGGAGATTTCACTAAGCATAATTCTATCCATCTCCATCCATTTGATTTCGAAAGCTATAATATCGTCCTCTCTAATGGCCGAGTAATATTCCATAGTATATATGTACCAAAGCTTTTGTATCCACTCGTCAAGTGAGGGGCATCTGGGTTGGTTCCATAATCTAGCTATAGTAAATTGAGCTGCTATAAACATTGATGAAGCCACATTGCTATAATACGCTGATTCTAAGTCTTTTGGGAAAATTCCCAGGAGTGGAATACCTGGGTCGTAAGGTGGTTCCATCCTTAATTTTTTGAGGATTCTCCACACTGCTTTCCATAGTGGCTGAACCAGTTTGCAGTTCAACCAGCAGGGGCACAATGTATTAAAGAAGATTGCAGGAATAGTCTGGTGGCCTCCAATGATAAGAAGAATCCAGGAGTACAAGAGAACAAGTGAGCTGAGTACAAAAAGCAGAGGAGAGAGAGTTATGTGGAGAAAAGCTCTAGAAACCTGCAGAGATTCCTTTATCAATTTAACTTAGTAGTGATCAACACATGCTGGCAAGGAAACTACCCAAGGCTAAAGAAGAAGCCATGCCCAAGGATGAGGGAAAACAGTGCTGATGCCCCAACAAGGAAGGGAGTAGTACCTATTTCCATTCTTTCAACACTTCAAGGGTGTCCTCATAATTCTGATGATTTGGGGAAGTACTTGGGAACGAAATTTACCACATTGTGCTATGACCATGTATAAATATACCACAAAGAATCATATATATATATATTTATTAGAGTGTAATAATAATAATAATAACAATAATAGAAGGGCGATCAGTAGAGTACAGTAAACAGATTGGAGGGGGGAGGGGGAGGGAAAGGAAACATACTGAAGAATGAGATTGATCAAATTATGTGCATGTATGAATATGGCATAATGGATCCACTGTTATGCATAATTATAATACACAAATAAAAATAAATGAAAAATTATTCAATGCTTATTCAGTACGGCACTGAGCCCTCCATCAGTAGTAGTAAAAATAAACTGTAGAATGCTGGTCCTGCCCAACAAAGCTTTGAAGCAAGACTTGAAAGAAGCACACTGTCTTCAAATAACTTAACCATGTTCTTCACCCTTTGTTCCTTTGCAGATTTAGAGTTCCATCTGCTACCATTGTCCTTTTACTGGAAGGACTTCTAAAATTTCTTAGAATATAGATGCACTGATAATAAATTATTTGAGGTTTGTATGTCTAAAGGAGCCCTTATTTTGATTTTGGGGTTTTCTTTGTTTTTATTTTATGGCATTGGGCATTATTGGTTTTTGAAAGATATTTGTACATCATGAGGACTTCCTGATTGACCATTACTTATTCTTTCCAAATTTTAAAGATGTCCTGCAGGTTGCAATGTTTCTAATGAAATGTTGTCATCTTTATGATGTCTGTGTCTGTGAGATATATATATATATATATATATATATATATATATCTCATCTAGATATCTTTGCTGGTTAATTTGCTTTTTCCTCAGTCACTAGGTTTGTTTAAAACTGTTTAGTTTGATTATACTCTTTTTTTCTTAAGTAAGAGGGTATAGTGAGAGAGAGAGAAGCAATTTTTTATTTAGCTTTCTGTGTGACTTTCATTCCTCCAACACTTTGTTGTATACGTGGGTGCTAGGGTTTGAACTCGTGTACTCGTGCATGCCAGGCAAGTGCTATAACCACTGAGCCACCGCTCCAGCCCCTGATTATACTCTTAATGTATTCTTTTTCTTCTTCCTTCTCTTTTCTCCTCTTCCTCTATGTGTGTGTATGTGTGTGTGTGTGTGCGCGCGCGCACTTGGGTTTTTCTGAGATTCTTGGATTTGTGAGTTTATAGTTTGCATCAAGTATGGAAATACTTCAGTCATTATTTCTTCAAATATTTCCCTGCTTTAACTTGTATCACTTGTCTTTGATGCTTTGTTCATTTTTTGGTATCATTTTCTCTCTTGATTTCATATAGCTTCCTTTTGATGTCTTCACACTTAACAATCTTTGTTTCTTCAATGCCTAACTTACTGTTAATCATAGACAGTATAATTTTAATCTTAGATATTTTGCTTGGATCTCTTTATATTGTCTATGTTTCTACTTATTGAGTTATTCCTACAGCTTCTTGAACATACGGAATGCAGATATAATGATTATTTTAATTTATGGTATGCTAATTGTATTTTCTGTGTCATTCATGGGTAAATTTCAATAGATTATTTTTTCTGAGTTTTTCTTGAGTTATAACTAGAAAACTGTTAGAAGAACAAAAATTAAAAGAAATCAATAATTCCAAGTTTTGGTGAGGATGTGGAGGAATTGGAACTCTCAAACAGTGCTGGTGGAATGTGAAATGATATGACCATTCTAGAAAATGGTTTAGCAGTTTCTTAAAATGTTTATCATGTAACTACTGTGTATTTCTGCTATTCCATTCCAAGGACTTCCCTTTGCAAAAAAAGAGCTTATGTCCCCCCACTTACTTGTACACAAAAGCTTGTTACAACTTTTCTTTTTATGAGGAAAAAGTTGAAACAACTTAAATGCTCATTAACAAATGACTAGGTAAACAAATTATTATTTCAGTACAATGGAATACTCTTCGTCAACAAAAATGAATTTTGCATGCAATAGCAGAGATAAAGCCCAAGACAATCACACCATGAGTAAGCAGTCAAATGAAAGTGACATAGTATATAACTCTATTTATATTAAATTCTGGAAAATAAAAACTTATCCATGGTAACACAAAGCAGATAAAATATTACATGGGGATGAGATAGGGTAGGAAACTGTAAATGAGTGGAATGACGGACCTTTGCAGAAGATTATCTTGAATATGGTAATACTTTCATCCATGTATACATATGTCAATATTTATCAGATTGTATAATTTAAATTTGTAGACCTTATTTTTATATCAATCATACCTCAAAGTTGCTTAAAATGTTTTTCAAGAAGGCAACACAAAACAATTTTCTCAGTGTCATTTTTATCTGCTCAAGTGTCTCTGATGCACGCATTGCCCAGTTTTTCTACACCAATGCTCTTAGCATAGTAAAGAGAGATTTGGCAAGGTTGAGTATTCAATTGATACTCTGTCTCTACTCTCATTGCAATCAGTCTTGACTTTGTCCTCACCCATATCTGCCCTGAGACTCTCAGAGACAAACTCTTTCAAAGCTACCATAGAAAGCTCTGGTACTTCTTGCATATTCTTAGTTGTATAGTCAAAGTTTCTAATTTCTCTTTTCCCCTTGTATGCACTCACTAGGACCATAATTGGAAGGCAGGTCAATCCATAATCTATTACCCTAGAGGCTACATGCCACAACCACTAGTTCTTCCATTTTTCCTCTACTTGTATCTTATTTAATATCATATTAGTAAGAATTTGAGTATTTGGGAAACATCAGGAATTCAGCCCTTTTGGGCAACTTACAGGAATAAAGGTTTAGTCCAGTTACCTCTGAAGGTATCCCCTTGATCAATAGAATTTTTCCACATTCAGAGGAACTCAATTGTAAAAATCCGAGTTCTAGTCTTAAATAATTTAATAAAAAAGACCTAACAAACATGATTATAAAAAGTCAACCTAATTCAGAAACCTTTGGGTGTTTTGCCTTCTTCATCCTAAATTAGTTGACAGCAGCAATGGGAGCAAATGATATTTAAAATTAATATTTATAAACTATCTGGAAATTTAAAGATCTTTTTTCCTGGAAAAATAAGTTTAATATCAGCACAGAAAGTAAAACAAAACATTTACATCAATGTAATCTAATTATAACTTAACAGTCATTTCCACCTCCTTTCTAAGGCAAAATGATCTGGAGAATACAGATCATGAAAAGATTCAGGCAGTGGCTTAGATATTATTTCCACAGACAAATCTGGGGTTCCTCTTAAATCTTGTTACAATAAGGTCAACTGAAGGTGAATTTCAGGAGGAAGATTATGGCTTTCCAGAGTAATGAAAACAGGAACTTAAATTCCAGATGTTTCTGGAAAGCTAGATAATAATCATAGAGTTTGTGCTTCCAAATGTATTGCTCTGTCTCTGGTTTTTTGATTTGCTTGGAATAAAAGAAATCCATGTGTTCAAACATACAACTTTAGCAATTGGCCCCAAATCAAAAGGAAATGTTTTCATCAGTATGTGTTTTCCTTGAAGGAAAGTTCAGACCATCTTCTTTGTGCTAGGAAATTCTCAAGGTGCCCCGAGGTTGACCAGGAATGTGATGTGATGGGTTTTCAATAAGTAATGACAGTCGATAATAATGGCAGGTTGAGTAGCAAAAGAGTCTCTGGATTTTTACCTGATGGCCCATGGGTAGTCTGAGTGCTATGCTAACTCCAGGTGTCTTTTCCATTGTGTGATCTTCAGTCCTGGAGATGGAAGGATATTCTTGGTTCATTCATCAGTTGAGAGCTCAGGTTATTATGAGGATCATCATCTTCAATCTGTAGAGGAACTTCAGTTACTGTTTTAGTTAGCTTTTGCAACACTATAACCAAAATACTTTACAAAAACAACCTAGAGGAGGAAAAACTCATTTAGGATTCATGGTTTCAGAAATCTCAGTCCATAGACAGCTGACTCAATTGCTCTGGGCCCAAGGTGAAGCCCATAATGGTGGAATGACCCAGTGCAGGAAAATTGCTTACCTCATGCAAGGGTCAGGAAGCAGCAGGCAGAGAAAGGGGTCACAGGGAAGAATTACCTTTCCAGGGTACACCACCAGTGATGCACCTCCTCTAGCCACACCCCACCTGCCCTGCCGTTAGCACCAAGTCAAACCTCTCAAACTAGGATAGACTGATTAGGTGACATCAGTCATAATCTAAACATTTTACCTTTGCATGTTCCTGTATTAACATAGGAGCTTCGAGGAGAAACTTTGTAGCTAAACCATGTAGTTATCTAAAGTGCTTAGTATTAACTTCGTTCAAAATTAAATTGTCTGTAATCCAAAGAAGGCTATATAGTTCTCACCCTGCCTCTATTTTTTATTATGTATTAAATTGTTTAATTAATATACTTACACAGTTCTTACTACCTGTTTGATTATCCTGGTAGTCAAGCCATTTCACTTTCTCAACCCACTTAGAAATTTCAGTTTAATCTTCTCATTATAAATCCCATAACCCACTAAAAGGGCTATAGTGGAGTCATTTTGCAATCTTGACCTTTATTATTTTCAAGAGCATGTATTATTCATTTGATTTGAATTTAGCAATGTGTTCATTAAATTCACTGGTCACTGCCTGATTTCTCTTAAATTTGACTTGTGACTTTATTCCATGTCTCTCTACTTTCTTTATTTTGGTGATTCTCATACTATCTTGGAGAAGTTATTGTCACCTCTATAAACTCTATAACCAAATCTGTGAAATAAGGGTAGTAATAGCTATCTTATAGAGTTGTTCTGAGGAGTAAATGAGTCAATATATATAATTCTACAAGGTTACTATTGGGAAAGCCTTAACCCAATCAGTGAATTAATATCCTAATGGGAATAAACCGGGTGGTGACTGTAGGCAGGAAGGGTGTGGCTGGAGAAGGTGGGTCACTGGGAGCAAGCCTTTGGGGTAAATATTTTGTGTTTGCTGAGTGGAGCTCTCTCTGCTTCCTGGAGTCATGTCTTGAGCTGCTTTCCTGCTCCATGCTCTTCTGCCATCATGTTCGGCCTGGCCTCATGCCCGAGAGAATGCAGTCAGCCATGTCTGGACTAAGACCTCTGCAACTGTGAGCTCCCAAATAAACTTTTCCTGTTCCAAAGTTGTTCATCAGGTCTTTCTGATTATGGCAATGACAAATCTGACTAAAATGTTATTTTAGTATTCTGGATTTTTAAAATTGCTTTGTTTTGTTTGTATTGCTTTATTTTATTTTGCATAATAAATTTGAGGGGTTCTTTCATTTGGCTAGGTTAACGAATCCATCAAAAGCATTCTTCATTTCAGTTACAGTGTTTTTTATTTCAGGAATATTCTTTTGATTTTTTTTCCTCTTAGAATTTCCATTTCTCTAGATGGAATTTGTGTAATGTCTATATTTTTCCATTCAAGTCTTTGACATATTAATCATAATTTTCTTAAATTCCTCCTTTGATAATTCCAAAACTTATGTCATATCTAAATCTAGAGTTAATGTTTCCCTTGTTTCTTCAGATATTGTTTTTTCTTTCTTTTAGCATGCCTTGTATTTATTTACAGAAACTTGGACTTGAGCTGTTTAATTTTTACTGTAAATGTAATATGTCACACTCTAAGTACCTTTAATGCTCTTATTTTTGTCTTCCCAGTTGTCTTTGGGCTTCACTAAAAATTCCTTCTTATATGGAGGCAGTATCTTGCTGTTCTTCCAGCTATAATCCTTTGCTGTCTCGTGGAACTGTGTTGACATAGTATAATCTTGTAGAGGAGGGAAAATGTTCTCTTCTGTAATCTTATGATTAGATACAAGTTTTTCAGTGGACCTGTGTTCCTGACAGTGACCTTCATAAAATTTTCTCAGCGCCCCTCTACCTTAAATGAGACACAAAGGATAGAAAAGGGCTGGAATTGGGTCCTTTTCTCAAATGAAAAAAAAGAAAAAACTTCTGCTAAATTGTTTCTCCTGTATAATAGGCCTTTAATATGAAATAAGCATATTTCAGTATGCTTATTTTCCCCCTGCCCTGCCAGAAACACAAGAGAATTTTTCTCAGTTCTTTACCATGAGAGCATGGTGAGGTTCTTGGTGGTAAAATCCATGAAAATTAGGTTACTCCCACAAGTCTGTGTTCTCCAGGAGCTTTATATTCCCCACATTAACTTCGCATTCTCATTCTGCAGCAGGTTGGCAACATTTATGGCTATTGCAATTTCTGTTCCAGGAAACCAGGAGCTTTATGTGGTTTTACGTCTTCTCCTGTTTGGTGGATGATGTCCCCAGTTCTTTGATAGGTCCAAGAAAACTTTTTGGTTATCAGTTTGTTGAATTCATTTTCTAGTTCTGGGGACAGGAATGATGACTTCCAAACCAATTATGTATCAGAGTTTCGTAGGTAAGAACACTAACTCAATAGACATTTGGAGTTTCTTCCTCTCTCCTTGATTTTAAAGTACAGTTTTGGTACTTTATGATTCCTTTTTAATGGTGATATTGTGAAAGATTCAATTCAGGTCTGTGGTTTTGTTTTGAATTTAGTAAGCATTTGCTGTGTTTTGTGCTCCGGGCTATTTTAAGTTCAGATCATACACTGTGAACAAAAACTTGATCATTTAATTTCCCTTTTAGTCCAAACTTCCACATACTCCTGCTCCTATAGTTTATTCAGGTTTAGATTTCTTCTCACTGTCACAAAATAATTCATTTGTTCATACCACCTCTCCTCACCAAGGAATTTCCCATACTATATTCTTCACAACCTACCTGGACTTTGGAGCCCATTTCAAAGTCTACATTCCTGAGACACATTTTCTATCTACAGTGACCCATTAGTGATTCTACCAACTTTGTGTATATTTATACATATCTATAGAGATAAAGTTCAGGTATGACTATTTTGGGTTTAAGAATGTAACCTTTAATTAGGAGATTTTTTAAAATATTATAAATATTTTAGAATTTCATATATTTTATAAGCAATTAGGGTGCAAGAACCTTACTGTCCTATTATTATTTATAAGTTGTGAATTTACATTAGTACAGAGGACACAGTGAGTACCATTGAAGAATTCAGTTATATCCCTAGCTAGAATCCATAAAGAGCAGACTCAGTTCAGCAGGTTCTCTGCTGCTTGATGACGTGTATGAAAGTAGGAAGCTAATTTCTCAAGTACACCTGATTATTAGCTTCTCACTCATTGATAGTATGTGCTTTTTCAGAGATTAAGGTTCACGCCAATTATATCTTTTTGTACAATTCCCAGTCCTTTGCTGAAGATTGTAAACACTTGACTATGAAGCTGTTGAATGATATCTGAATGTGTGGATTATATTACAATCAATCATTATATCTCTAAAATCATTTATGCATCAGCACTAAACAATTTGAACTTTTTCTTGTTAAAAATAACTGTATGTTTAATAGACACTTCTATAAATATGTCCAATTTTACTATGCTTTCCAAATATAACCAATGTGGTTTCTGCACTATCAGCCATGCAGACACATATGTGTCTGGTACTATTAGCTTAGATTTGCCAAGAAGTGTTCTTGATGAATTCACGGAATGCCCTTTTTCCGTAGTCTAGCATATGTGTTTGGCATCAGTTTTCAGGCCAGTCCTCTATGCTCAGCACAAAAATGGAATGTAGCAGATTTGCTTGGGTGGAAGTTGCTCATGCAACTCACACTTACAAATGCCAACGCTTTTGCAAAATCCATTTCAGTTGATTTTAGGTATGAGAGGTAACCGTGAACAATACCCCTTCTTGCCTGCTGTAGATTTTTGTTAGTGCTCCATTCCATGATAGTCATTATGTTACAAGTTTCTGTGTTATAAGGGAAGAGCTAATTTACCAGTGGAATCAAACAAGGACTAACCAGAAATTTCCACACTGATAATCCAGATAATGCATACACATTTTAAAAATTGCAGTAGTAAGTGATTTAAATAATTTTTGTTATTATCAGACTATACTCAGGTATAAAAATGAAAAAATTTGTGTACACTATCTATATCATAGAAGATTGTTCACTTTAATCCTATTGTTATTAAACCCTTTGGCTTAAATTAAATATCTAATGCTGGACTACAAGCCTCTTCCATTTCCTCGGCTTCTTACCACGTTCATTAATGGCACCTTTTTTCTTCAAGAAATAGCTATAGATGTTTAACTGTGTCAGTTGCCATACTAAGTGAAAGGATATGAACAAAGCAAATCATCTATAAATAATGAGCCAGGATGGGTAGAGACAACAGGAAAAAGCAAGGATAAATGTGCAATAAATAACTAATGTGAACTAATATAAATAAGAGAATAGTGACAGACAAGGTGACATCTAAGTACAGACCTAAATCAAGTGAGGAGTGAGTCAGCCAAGCAGACATTTGGGAGAAGTGTGGTCTGCGTGGAGAAAGGAAGAGAATATAGAATAAATACCCTGAGTCTCAACTTCTTTGACCTTTTCTGCCAGTGGCCAGGGGAGCCATGTGGCTGCAGCAGGTGAGCCAAGACAATGGGATCAGAGAAGCAGCAGTGGTGAGATCCTCATAAACCAAAGAAAGGACTTGGATCACCCTGGGGGTAATGGTAATATGTTTAGGAACGCATTCCTAGACCTAGCAGAACAAAGCAGTTTGGCCTGATAGCAATTGTTTGTCAAATGGAAAAAGGAAACGATGAAAATTCAATTATTCAGTGCATAAATGATGAAAAACTCAGTGCACAAAATTTTACACTTGATAAGAATTTTAGCAGAAAAAAATGAGTAAAATTATAACATCTTCTTTTCCCTATGTTCTCTGCATCTATTTTGAATGTGTTTTTGATCCTTCCATGTTTGTAGTACCTTTTGTTTTCTGAATAATTGCACTGAACTTTTCCATGAGCTAGAGCAGTGGACAAGATTGCATCTGCATCGCAATGGACAGCTCGCTATGGAAGGGCTTAGGCTTTTTCCATTTTGCTTTGACACTGGCTTGTGCTTCAGCCCACTATTTCTAGGACAAAACAGAAGTGTCTCTGGAGTTGAAAAAGGAGCAAGCTATCTGATTTCTTCTTTGCAACCAGAATGTGTGCCTACTTCATTCACATAATTGAGATTATTTTTTGAGTTTTTGTTTCACTCTGGGTTTCTGAAATAGAGGAAGTAGCAAACATGTATTCTTATCAAACCTAGAGGGAAAAATATAGTTTTAGAATTTATGCACACATAGGCAATATTCTGAATTGTGGTTCTGGTGCATGTGGAAACAGTGTGCATGCCCTGAAGTCACACCCAGGGGCATGCATCTCACAATGCTACTTGCTAGTCATGTGACTGAGAATTTTACTTACATGTTCTGAGCTCCAGTTTTTATATCTATAAGCATGGAAACAATAGTAGTATTTCCCCCAGAGAGTTGATGTAACAATGAATTGATGCTATTCATATAGAATACTTAGAAAATATATGAAATGTAGATTATAATAAGTGCAAAATACAGATTAGTTGTTATTATCATTATTATACTCACACATGTCCTTATACTTAGTGTCTGCTTAGTGTTTGTGACCCCCAACTGAAAATCAGGAATTATTGACACCTACTGCATAATATTAATAAGAGAAACAAATGAAATAAGGTGTTTTATGGTTTGAATATGAGATGTCTCCTAAAATCTTCTGAACCAATGCAGGAATGTTCATTCACACATTAAGTATAACCTAATCAGTGGACTAATCCAATTGATGGATTAATAATTTTAAAACACTACTGTCCTGGATGGTAATCATAGGTAGGTGGGATGTGGCTTAAGAAAGTAGGTTTCTGGGAGTGTGCCCTTGGGGATTGGATCTTGTTTCCTTGATTTCTCTTTTTCTCTAATTTCTGGCTACCACAAAGTGAGCATCTTTCCCCCATCGTGCCCTTCTGCCATATCTCAGGCCCAGTGTTATAGAATAGACCAATCATGGACTGAGATCCCTGAAACCATGAGCCAAAATAAGCCTTTCCTCCTCTAAGTTGTTCTTTTCAGGTATTTTGATCACAGTGAAAAAAAATCCATGTAAAATATTAAAAAATTAATTTAAAATATTAGAAAAGTTAACTAACACAGAAATTGGTACTGAGAAGTGGATTTATTGTTTTCTCTAACCTGCCCATGTGGTTCAGAAGTCTTTGGAAAGAATTTGTTTGAGGTGTTTGGAAAAGTTTAGAGATGCATACTAGAGAAGCCTTAGAATGTTGTAAGCAGAACTTAATGGGTTATTCTGAGGGATGCTCAGAAGACCAGAGTGGGAATAGGAATTTTGACAGTAAAGATTGTGCTCATGAGGTTTCAGAAGGGAATGAGGACTACTGGAAATTGAACTAGAGAATGTTTATCTTACATTCTGGCAAGCAAGTTATCTACATTTGGCCTGGGTCCTGAGACTTTCTTTCAGGCTGAATTTAATGGTAATAAACCATTTAATAAGAAAGAGAAAATTTCAAGGCAGCATAGTATTCCATCACTGACACGGGTTTTGAGGTTCTTGCCTCAGACACAGAGCTGACCGTAGACTGAGACCTCTTGAAATTGTGAGCCAAAATATACATTTCATCCTCTACACTGCTCTTGTCAGGTCTTTTGGACACAGTGATCCAAAGGTGACTAACTCAGCATGTAAAACATAGCATATTACATTACACAAATAGTAATGGTAATGCTGAAATTATTATTTGAGGTGATTTTTAAGAATGTGCAGCTTAGAGCATGGCTCTTTCTCTCTCATATATAACATTAAAGATCTTCTTATTTATAATTTATGATTTTGAATATGATAAAAACTAGATTCTGCAAACCACATTTTGGTCAATTGTGTGTGTGTGTTTGTGTGTGTGTGTATATATATATATATATATATATATATATATATATTATTCATTCAACATAGTCTTACATTTAGGAGGGAACTGTTGCCACAGAATCATGAAACACATACATATTGACAGAGCAATCTGAGGCTGCTAGACCATGGTCCCTTTTAATAACATGTTGAAATGGCAGACCCAGAAACAATTAACATATACCTGTTCATAATTTAAAATACTTGATTCAGCATATAAGAGGAAAATGTATTACCTCTTATAAATACCTACTCACAGGAAAGGTAGATTTTAAGTGTAATTGTGTTTACCAGTCTAGGTGATTCAGGGACACAGGGTCTTTTTGTCCTCTACTTGAGTGTTTGTGATATTTGCTTACTGAACAACTATCCTCATGGTTGAAAGAGATGTCACATAGAAGCCTAACAAAAGAGGCAAAAAAAAAAAAGAGATGCAAAATACATTTCATGAGACTCCTGACCACCCACCACCCTAAGTAGGCCTCCCTTTAGATGTCTTTGGCCAGTTCTGGGTCATATATATTCCAATAAACATTCCCAGAAAGGATTCTGAAAGGTCCACTGTGGCTGGTTGACAGACACCAGGAATTACTTCTGGGTAGGATCATCCTCCTTAGAGCCCTAGGAAAACCAAAGAATGGAGGAAGAGTAGGAAACCAAAACCAAGGAAAAAAGAATAGTATATATGATTGACAGCAAAGTACCTACTATAGATGACCAATCAAATCTTGCAAAACTACTTGTATTATACTCTAAAAATCATTCATGCTGACATTGTGTTTTTGTGAGTTCAAAGCACTGACTGGCTACTTGGACAGAAGCATGCTCACATTTCTCAGCCAATAATAATAGTGAGTACCACATACTACATAATGGGTGGTTTCCAACTCTTGGATATATACAAAGCCACCCTATCTTTTTATGTATGCAAAGACAATCAGAATTTGCAAAGATCCTCCCATGGACATCTCAAGCCTTCTGGGTCAGAGAATTTCTCAGTGCCAGTTAAGTTGGATCTTGCCCTCAACCTAACTCTCCACATACCAGAATGCCAGTGGAATATGAGAAGATGAATGTAAGAGGGAGAATTTGTTCCCAAACTTGTCCTTTCTAAGTAGTAATATTGTTAGTGCTTTAAGGGGAAAGGAAAATTCTAGCTTTGCTCCTTATTTATTGAATACAGCCTGTCATAAATCCATTTTATTTTTCTCATAGCTGTATTTGATTTTCATCTGTGTTGGTGTCTTGAATAAATGTCTGGCAGGGTCAGCTGGGAAAGATTTCATACCAACAAGAATCGACTTCTAAAAAGTAGTTGAATGTGAGGAATAATATAAAATTAAAAACTAAGTAGCATGGTACTTTTCTTGCTGAGAATCCAAACTGTACTGTCAGCACTGACCATGTACTGGCCACAATGACACATTTAGCAACAGAGAGTGTGTGAGGACCTCAATTTGAGAAATGCATTATAGAATCTTTTATAAAAGGTATCAAATCAGACACTGAGGAAAACTCCCATTTGATTACATAAGACTCAGTTTCTGTAGTAAAAGAAACCCATTCTTCTTTATATGTCCATGATCTTTTCCCTGCTATCAACAGTTAATATCTTTAGATATCTGTTATTTATTACCAAATCCAAGGATCCTTTCTGTATTCTCTTTTTCAACCTCTCTGCAGCATTTTACTTAATACTTGAACTTTTCTCACTTCAGTCTATACTAAATATATTGAAACTAAATGTCAATTTGGCATTCTAAATGAACTGATGGAGTCAATAGACACTGTCAATAAGAAGAGGGTCAGACATGGGGTATTTGCTGATGAATACATGGGCATAAGCGGTGTGGTTGATTCTACCACCAGGTTCATGGTCTTCAGAGGTAAATTTTCTTAATTTGGTGAGAAAGCACATATCCAGGCAGTGATATTGGAGTTTTATTGAGCTCAATTCAGAGAGAAACAACTGCATCAATGTCTGGGTGAAGACACAGTAAAAATGAAGAAAGAAAATGAACCAGAGGTAAGCACCAAAGCAGAGAAATTCCTCAATTAGCACAAATCACAGCTAGAAGAAGACATACTTCAATTCCTTGTCAAAATAATAACTTTTCTAGACATAGAACCAGTCTGGTGTTTGGGGAAAATATAATTTCCTTGTCCCCCAATCCAAGAGTCCCCTTTCCCTTGCTAAGCTGGCAGCTTGGGTAAGTAGGAAGGTTCTGAAGAGCCTTGGCCTGAGGCAGGTTGAAAGTGGAGGGACAGAGAGCACTGGTTCTGAATGGCTGCCTCCTCTTGCTTCTCTCTTTCTTTCTTTCTTTTTTTTATTAGAAGTATATAGAGATACAATTGAGGGGGAAACATTATCAAACCATTAATAATCAATGTATATATACTTTGTTATCCAGGGGTAATGCCAAAACATGGATGCCTACCTTGGGTTCTACCTGTTGCAGTTTCCCCCAGAAGAACTCCTGCGTTAAATGGGTATCTCGTGGAGGACTGACATCAGCTTCTGAGATGGTTCCCCCATATTCCCACTCTCCAGACTCCTATGAGTTCTTCATACACCCTCTCCCCTCCCCATCCTCCTCCCTACACCTCCAAGTATGCTAGGGAGCCAACCCCCTATACACTGAGAATCATACAATTTGAAGTTATTGTTAGGTTAGCTGTCTACCCTACTGCTTCCCCATGTATTCTAGCTTCCACAGATGAGAGAAACCATTCGGCCCTTGAGTCTCTGAGATTGGGATACTTCACTTAGCATAATTCTTCCCATCTCCATCCATTTGATATCAAAAGCCATAATATCGTCTTCTCTAATGGCCGAGTAGCATTCCATTGTATATATGTACCACCTCACTCCTGTTAGAGTGGCAAAAATGAAGAATACAAACAACAACAGATGCTGGAGGGGCTGTGGGAAAAGAGGAACACTGTTACACTGCTGGTGGGACTGCATACTGGTTCAGCTACTATGGAAAGCAGTGTGGAGAATCCTCAAAAAATTAAGGATGGAACCACCTTAGGACCCATCTATCCCACTCCTGGGTATTTTCCCAAAAGAGTCAGAATCAGCGTGTTATAGTGATGTGGCTTCCTCTTTCTTTCTTGAGGCTGATCCTTTGCAATCTCCCGATCTGCCTCATCTTCCTCTTCTATGATGTCCCAGCATGTTTTCTACCTGCTTCTCCCCTTGATAATTTCATTCACTTTTCTGAATTCAATTTTTTTTTAAAGAGAGAGAGGGACAGTGAGAGAGAGAGAGAGAGAGAGAGAGAGAGAGATACAATCAATTTTTATGGAGTTTTCACATGGCTTTCGTTGCTCAGACACTAAGCTGTGTAAGTGGGTGCTGGGATTTGAACCCGCGTACTCACTCATGCCGGGCAAGCGCTGTAACCTACGAGCCACTGCTCCAGCCCCTGAATTCAAATTTATTTATCTCAGGGCAGCTTCCCACCTAAGCTGCAGTTCTGCATTTAAAAACAGCTTGCAAAATATCTCTACTGAGCTGTGTCTATATGTCACCTACAACTCAAGGTACACTCACCTTTTTCATCAAAGCTAAACTTCCTGATATCTTATTTCTTTTAATGCTACTGTCTTCTGTCACCCTGTCTTGACACCGCATAGTCTTGGAAGGCACCTTTTCCTATGCTTCAGCCAAGATTTTGAAATTTAGACATTCTAGCTATTCCACCTCTCATATCCAGTTCCCCCTGCACTCCCATGTCAGTATCCATGTTCAGGTCCTTACGTTTCATGTAGTCACTTATCATTTTCTTCAGACTCATCTTCTAGCCTGCAGCTGCTTTCTTTCCTCCTCTGTCTTATGTAGCACTGCATAGTCATTTCCATAAAGTGCATTCCTGATCATTCCCACCACTGTTCAGAAACGTCCACTGTCTTTTAATCATCACTGCAAATACCGTATATGCCATCATCCATTTCTCATGTGAATTACTGGAATAGCCTTTTAATAGACTATTTACTACCTCCAGTTACCTTGACTCCAATCAAGTTGGCAATCTGTAACCAAAGTGAGCATTTTTTAAAATCAAGTGTGAACTTATTGGTTCCTTGCTCAACACAGTTCAATGGATTTCTGAATTCCTTAGCCTAGTTTCAAAGGCCTTTCCAGATATAAGCTCTTCATTTGTCCTTGATCTCACCTCTTGCCATCACTCCTAACCCCACCAGCCCTCCACAACCCTCTAAGGGTACTGAATGAAGAGGTAATTTTTAGCATATGTTTCCTCTTATCAGACAAGCAGCTCATGTGGGTAGGCACCAGTTTACTTTTTAGCAATTGGCTTGGGATCACTGTGTAAACAAAACCTGATGTTCTGTTTCCATGATGCCAGAAACGATGTTGGTTGAAAATGAAAAATTCAGTCAATCATCTGGAGACATCCCAAATATCCAGATGTTTGGAACCCTGTTGACAAAGCAGCCAAATGATTGAGAAAGAAATTTTCACTTTTCCAGTTAGCATATTTTGGTTTCCAGTAATTATCCAAAGGGCAAATATACTCAAGTGACTTTCTTGAGAAAGAATTCCAGGTAGAATTAAAAACACTAAGGAACTAAGGAGGAGTAAAAACTATGGTAATTGTACAATAAAATAAAATCGTCTGAATTGTTGTCTATCTTCAACAATAATCTACCTTGTTATTGGCTGATGCTCTCTGCATTAACTGCAACAATGCCATCCATGTCTAGAAACTTCCACAGATAACCCTGCCCTGCATTAGGCATGACTCTACATAAATTTTTCTGAAACAACATGAGTGTCTTTTGTACATTAACCAACTTAGTCACCAGGAAGAATCAACATTACACTAAGGGTTCAAAGCTAACATTTCTAGTCCTGTGCCCTATAGCCATGCCAAACTGAAGATTTAAGAAAAGACTTATCCAATGGCAATATGTGAGCTTATAGTGGCAAAATTTAGTTTAGAGTCACCAGAAGAGGAAAGAAAAATAATTATTTAACTTACCTATCAAATTTACAAGAAGGCAAGAGGAGGTACTACACCAACCCCAAGTGCTACAGGGAAGAGACTTAGGAACTGTAATTAGAAACTATTAAGGAATATTGTGAAGTCAAGTGGGAACACACCCAAGGACAACCTAGGGTGGTAGTTTGTAGAACTTTTGTCCAAATCTATTAAAAAGGAAGTTTATTTTAAATCAGAGCTCACAAAGTCTATTACTGAAGCCTTTGTTTGTACTAGAGATATTTGTGAATGATCTAGTATTATGTGGGCATTTATTATTAAGGGAGTCAGCTATAACCATTTGTGACTTGAAGAGTGTTGGTTAAAAAAGTCTGCCACCTTAAATGTCTGTTCTCCAAGCGGTGCATGTGCCATTACTCAAAATTTACATATGTACAAGTTTCCTTCGCAAAATTTGTCACCAGTTGATTGAATTTCATGCAGACAATATTTTCACTGAGCAGAAGAGTCACGGGAACATTTTTAAGGTAGGTGGTTAGTGAAACACATAACGTGGAATATTCGCAAACTCAAACGCAAGAACTTATGTTGTTCAGCAACAATGGCAACAGCAGGAACAAAACCTCATCAGAGCGGGGAAAAATCTAAACAGAAGAGTGGCAACTCACTCCTTCTCTTCTGCCATATATTTGTTTTATCCTGTTGCCTTGTGTGGGAAATTACATTTATGTGTGGTTTAAATGAATATAATGTTTGTTGCTCTCAGATATCCTTTGAGCTCTAGAATTGCCTGACTGTGTGGTGTAGGATTGTCAGGTTTGCCTGATCTGTGCTCAGGAGAGAGCTGGGCTTCATGGGAACACAGCACTTGTCTCCAAAATCACAATAGTACTAAGTTTTAAAGAATTTTGAGAATTCCAAGAAAGAACACGTGGCCCTGTTTCTATGAGGCAGATGAGGGTAATTTTGTTATTTTAAAGGGAAGGCAAAAGTTGAAAGCTTCCTGTGTGTATAAGTTATTCCTTGGGAATCAGGATGTAACTCAGAGCCCTATTAATTTCCATAGATATATACATCCTGTCCACTCATGCACATCCATAGGAGTAATTAAACTTTCGAGTGGAAAACTTTTTACCACATGGGACACAAATATGATGTTGAGATCAAGTATGTGGAATTCATCCTCCAACATTTGGTTATGATTAGCCCCATCTAGTACATAATAAAAATATATTCAAAGGGTTAGGGTGTGTGCTGAGCAGAAGGCTGATAGTTCTTTAAAGTTCTGTTCTATTATTAAATTTCTTCTGCTTTCATATTAAACTTCAATTAAATAGTCTCATTGGTTCACTAGAGTAGGTTTCCATTCAAAACCAACATTTGTCAACAGATGCATTTATAAACAGCTGTGGTTTTCTTTGGGCATATACAGTGTCATTATCCAGACCATCTGGCTATTCTATGGTGGTGTTTCTCATTTGGGCTCTCTCCCTGACATAATAATTTATCATCTTTAATTTGCTTGATTTCTTCAGAGAGAACTTTTTCCTGCTCTCACACCTCATGGAACAAAAAACAAAAAACAAAAAACAAAAAAAAGGAAATTGACAAATTAAAAAGGTTACAGGAGTTAAGAAACCTTTCTACAAGGTCACTGCATGGTGGCCTGCCTATATTTCTCATTTTTCTTCTTACTACAAAATGTACCTTGATTAGAGAGCAATGTTGTATTAATATTTTTAAAAGAAAGTGTTTCCAAATATAAATATTTTCTGGGGTTTGTTTGATTTGTTTCTTTAATTTTAGAAACCTTGGCCACTTCTCCAATGTTTAAGAAACAACAGTTTCATTTTTTTCCGGTGCTTTTCTTACCTTTCTTGTCTTTCTTACCAGGGGTTCTAGTCAGAATGGTATAACCATGGAAAAACAAAGGAGTGAATGTGTTTGCTTTAAAAGCTCCATTCATGATCAGCATAAGAACCTAAAATTATGGGAGATACAAGAAGAAAGTTTCTTAAAATGCAAGATATTGTGTTTTTTTTATGAATGTGAGTTAAATATGCACAAAGATTTTGCTAGTCAAAGAAAGATGAAGAAAAAATGCAAGTCATAACCTTACAATAATCTTACTATGAATACATAGTTTATTAAACTTTTATTTTAAAAATCAGGTATAAAGTTTTAAGCAAAACTATACTGGGAAAACAAAAAGTTGAGTGTGAAATAAGAATTTGTTATTCCCAGAGTGAGAAGAGGGTTTATCCATGACCTGATGAAGCATAGCACTTCAATCACTATTAAAAAAAAAAAATCAAAAGTCAGGGCTAGAGCAGTGGCTCAGTGCTTACAGTGCTTGCCTGGCATGCACAAGGACCTGGATTCAAACCCCAGCACCAAGTACACAGCAAAGTGTCAGAGCAACAAAAGCCACATGGAAAACTGAACGAAATTGATCCTCTCTCACTGTCCCTCTCTCTTAAAAAAAAAACTTTTTATTAAAAATGATCAAAATAAATAATTGAATATAAACAAATGCACAGACAAATAAATGTGAATATTTACCTTCTATAATATCAGCAAATGTTTATCTTTGTAATGTCAGTGAAATTTACTTAAGAGAATAATCAATCATTTAGAAAGAACAAAGGAAATAAAATTTGTAAAATATTTTTGTTGTAAAAATAAGAACACACATGTAAATCCAGGCACCAAGGAATTCAGACCTAAGAGCTGCTGAGCAAAAGCCTTTTTATTGGGATTGGTGGCTCCAGCCAGGTTCACCAGTGTCCCGGAGTGAGGGCCTGCTGGAAAGACTCAGGGCCCCAACTTTGTAGTCTGAGGTGGGCAAAGGAAGTTTGAGGGCATTGTCATTCTGGGATTGGGTGAAGACCCTGCCAATCATCAAGTGATTGCAAGACATGATTGGGGCTTATCTGCCAGCATCTGATTGGTAGGTCCTTTGGTTCACAGGCTGCCTGATGCCCTGCTCCCATCCAGATGCCTGAGTATGTGGGCTTCCTGATGCCCTACACCCATCAGCCTGGAATCTACCTAACACTTACTATATATGTATAATATAATGTAAAAATATATTATACATAATTATTAAAATAACAAAATGGTATTTTGTTACTCTTATATGATTTTACAAATTCTTATTCTTAAGTTATTTGTTCAATAAAAACTTTAGGAGGCAAAAATATGTGGTGAAAGATAAGTAGGGGGATATTATAAGAAGGGAACTTATTACACTGCTTTCAAAGCTTCCTGAGAATGATATAGATGCAGGAAAGTTCTGGCATTTTCTTGTGAATAATCCAGTCTATGAAAATTTACACTTGACAATTGTCATCAATGGTTGCTAACATCACACAAAAAGAGAAAACCAGAAAGTATGTGCCTCCCAGTGGACCAAAACATCATCTGTTCTAGTCAGCTTTTGTGTGACTGTGAATAAAATACCTGATGAGAACAACTTAAAGAAAGAAAAGTTCTTTTGGCCCATGGTTTCAGAGATTCACTCTCTGGTTGACCAATTCCATATCTCTGGGTCTCAGACAGAACATCATAGAAGAAGGGTTTGGCAGAGAAAAGTAGGTCAAGACCTAGCAACCAGGAAGCAGAGAGCTTTGCTCATCAGGGACAAGAATATGTATCTCAAAATCATGCCTCCAGTACCCTACTTTCTCCAGCCACACCCTACCTGTCTACGGTCACCACCAAGTTAATCCATATGAATGAATTAATTCACTGATTATGTCACAACTTTCACAATCTAATCATTTCACCTCTGCACATTATTGCATTGTCTTGCACATGAACTTTTGTGGGCTGGCTCATATCTAAACCATAACACCACCTATCAAGTAATTTTTGATAAAAGAAATTTGAATCTGACACTGGCTAAATTGTTCTATCCATATAACAAATTACATGAAATACAGAATTACATGTAAAATGTAAAACACATGTACATGACATGCTTGTAAAATAACACTCGTGTAGCTAGTCAGCAAAGTCCATACTGTGGGAAACTACAGAACAAAATACATTCTCTTCAACAAGAAGACTAAAGGAAAAAAATGAAAGGCATAGAGTTACTTATAGATGAACATAAATTTAGAAAGTATCCCAATCAATTGCACTGCATGGAACTTATTTGAATTTCGAAGCAAAAAGAAACTATATTGACATTATAAGATAACTGGATATATGATGATATTAAGGGATTTTAATTTTGTCAGATGCAATAGTGACTTTGTGACAATATTTTACAAGATCCCATATCCTTAATAGATATTTTGAGATAAGGAACTGAAATTCTTAGAGATAAGATTATATGATGTCTGGAATTTTCTTTAAAATAATTCAGTGTGGTGCTAAGGGTTTAGGGAAGAAATAAAACAAGACAGGATATAGAAGGTAATTAACAGTATATACTATTTTGTATACTTTTATATATGGAAGACATTATCCATATTAAATATTTTACAGAAGAAATGACTAGTGATGTAAGAGAAATACCAGTATATCACATTCTGTTCAACATGGAATATTATTTTTAAATAATGTACCAACCTAATATATAAAAAATTATCTCAAAAATATTATAGAACAATTTTAAAGATTCAGCAGTCAAGATTCTCCTTAATTTGTCCCCAAGCCACCTATAAATTCTGCTTCCTTTTCCCCACCATGAGGTTTTGCCCTGTCCTCCAGTTTCCCGTGCTGAACCCTTTCACTCTGCTCTGTCACTAGGGAGGCTTTCTTCCAAGCGTTTCTTCTGCTTATGGAGTTTGGGTTATAGATGATAAATACAACCTGTAGGCATGTAAAATATATTTGCCTTTAAGATACAGTGATGAGTTCAAACCAAACTGTTTACTCTCTCTCCTAACCAGAACCACAGCAAATTATATAGAATTTCCAAGTAAAAAGCCACCATAAAAATTTCCATACCATCCCCTTCCAAAGCCAAAGTTCTTTAGAGTAGTCTCTGGCTTATGTTCCCTTTTCCCCCAAGAAATCTCTTCCAACCTTTGGCAATTTTCACTTTCAGAAAGTTCTTGTGTCAAACTTCCGGTTTTCTTAGAGTTAGGACTATGCCGTGTCCTGAAACACAAGAGCTCAATCTCTTTCTTTGTGATAGCACTTCAAATATTTTATGACAGCTATTACTTAGCCTTTTCTTTTCTAAGCTGGATATTTCTAACTTTCAAAAATGTCTGGAAGCATATTTTTTATGACCTATTGCTTTACCTCTAATGCTAATGCCAAGAGAAATATCCTTGGCAGGCCCCTGTGCAATGTTTCTTATCTCAGATGTGTGACTCCTGTCATTTGTGAGTTCCTTAGAATCAGTGACTATGTTTTTTGCATCCTTTTATTCTCAGTTCCTTGTCCCAGGTTTTAATTTTTGTTTTTCATTTATTTCAAGCAGATAAATATATGTATCCCAATAATTCTCACTTTAATGCTTTCAATGTGTCTTTCACTTTCAAAACTGAATTCCATAATTTAAGTGAAGTCCAACCAATATAGAGAGGATTGGAGCCTTCCCTAAGGTAGAATATCATAAGTCCTCAAATATAGTATATTATTAGATGAGTGTCTATTGCCCTCCTATATATGTCCTCTTGTCTCACAAAAAATGCATTTTAAATAAAACCCAATTCTTTCTTTGCATATTACATCCAAATCATGTCTTTCAAGCTTATATAAGTGCAAGAGCATTTCTTATTATTATTCAGATACAAGAATCAGTGGTTAGCCTGGGTCATCAAATCATCCTTTATGATCATCTTGAGTTCTTATATTATCACTATTATATTTGTTATCCCTCCTATTTTGTTCTTTATAAATTACAAGTGAGTCTTCATAAGTCTGTTTCCAATGTCTTGACAAAATTTGTGTTTATTCAGTGACTATGGAGCATCTAATAAATGCAAGCATTTATTCTAGATATTAGGGATTCATTGGTGAGTAAAAGAGACTCCTCATGGAGTTTCTCTTCCAGGGTGGTGATTTTCCAACATTTGCATTCATTGGAATAACCTGGAAAGATTGCTACAATGAGGATTATTATTATGATCTCACCACCAAGTTTCTGATGTAACAGTTCTGGTTGGGGAATGGGGGAGATTTTGCATTTCTAATAAGTTCCTAGATGATGTTGAAATTCCTGGTTTAGGAAACTATACTTAACAAAATTTCTGTTCTAAGAAGAGGCACACATTTAAATGCCAAGAACTTAATTATAAGCAAATTTGAGTTCACAGTACTGAGGACAGATTCTTGCCAGTAGAATATTCCAAAGTGCATTTCATTCTATATACTGTGCCTAAATATAACAAAACAAATATGTTGACTTAATTATGGTAGAAGAGGTCATCTACTATATTACAGAGAAGTTGACTGCACATTAAGGAAAATCAATTCTCTGTTAGATGAATTCATGAGTTGATTCAACTGAAATGAAATATTTGCTATAATAATGCTACTGTAGTACTATTTATGTAGCTACAGTGATTTTTCAAAAAATTTAATGGTATGTTAGTTAAATAATATTCCCTCAAGTACTGTGTTTGGAAACTAGTAAATTTCTAACATATTATTAATATAGCTGTAAATGAATGAATCAGAAAGTGATTTTTCCGAGAAGTTACCATAGATAAGTGACAGAATCTAGAATCGAACTCAAATCTTCACAAGGGAATAGAATAAGAGAAGTGATCCGGGCACAGTGGCATATGCCTGTAATCCCAGTAGCTCAAAGCCAGGGCAGGGGGTTTAAGGCAGGAGGACCACAAGTTCAAAGCCAGCCTCAGCAACTTAGTGAGGCCCTGAGCAACATAGCATGGGGAACAAAAGGAAGAAGAAAGAAAGAAAAAAAGAAAAAAGAGAAGTGAAAGCTTACATCTAAGTCACTGTCTCTCTCCCAGATGTACATGGTACAAAAACTTTGAGCACAATTAGACTTAAGTATCCTGTAAGAATTGAACAATAGTGCATCTGAATACTTTGGAAATATCCCCTAATCTCAGATCTTTAACTATTTCTTGGAAGAAAATCAAAGAACTGTACAAATGGTACTATCAATAGCTATGATCTGGCAGGCTGGCTTTTAGGAAAACTCAAGGACTGGCCAACCCAGATGGGACTTACTCAGCTTGTTGAAACATGCTCTCTCCATGCCTATGGCCCAGCTGGCAGGGTACACTGAAGGGATAGGTGCTGGATTTCAAAGGTTGCAGCCCAGGGACCTCTGTAACCTTTGTACAGGCTCTCTGCTTCCAGAGCGACAAGGACACTGTCCACCCCCCAACTAGTTTCTTTGAACTACCACCTATTGTATCATCTTGGGAATAAGCTTAAAAAACTATAAATCCCACTTAATTCTGGCCTAAAATCTGCCTGCATACTAGCTAACCATCCAGCTTTTATTAATTCATCAAATGAGTGGTTCAGCTCCCAAACACTCAACTAGTTTGGCTTTCCTTTTATTTTAACAATTCCAAATTTTTGGAAGTGGAAATATTGCATTTTGTTTATTTAATTTTTTGACTGTTTTGAGCCTACTTCTAACCCTTATTCTAAAATTTTATAGGTATTTTTCTATCTTATTATTCTCTAAGTTTCTCCAAAATGGAGGCCACATACTTTTTATCATTTAAATTAAAGTGAAATTAAAATCAATTGTAGTTGAAAATCTCCTATCATTAACTGCAACAAAAATTAAGAGTCTTTATGGTCTATACATTCAAAGGGAGAAGTATTGGTTTAAATGCACAGTGACAAAGAAGGCTGAGAACAGTACTCTCACCAATTCCACATGTTAAAATCTTAATACCCAATGTGATGAGTATTTGGAGATGGAGCTTTGGGGAAAAATTAAGTTTAGATGAAGTCATGAGGGTGGGTCCACTTGTAAGAAGAGACACTAAAAAGGTCACTCTGTCTCCTCCACATCCCCACCTGTACATCCTCACTCCCACCTCCCTATTCCCACTTGTGGAAGTGCAGCCATCTACAAGTCAGGAAGAGAGCCCTCACCAGAACCCAACCCTGCTGACATCTTGCTCTTGTATTTCTATCCTCAAGAACTGTGAGAAAATATACTTCTGTTGTTTTAGTCACTTGACCTATAACATTTTATTATGTCTACTTAATCCGTAAAACAGGCAAAATGTATTTAGTAAAACTTTTGGATAAATTATTACTCTTAATACTCTTAGAATAATATTCTTAGAATAATACTAATAATACTCTTAGAATTTCTTAGCAAATGGCACAGATTGTTTGACTTTCTAAAGTGTAATTTTAGTGAAATTTTGGGCATTATGAAAGCATACCTGATTATTAATTTTGATGCACTGTACAATAACAAATATAGTGGGAAAAACACATTTTCATTTCTTATGCAAGGAAACTATGGACATTAAGAACAATGGATGGAATTGTAATTAACTAGCTTGGACATGACATTCTTAGAAGTATACAATTTGAAATGTCAGACACACTCCCCTGAACTACAGCTGTGTCTTAATAGAACATGATAAAAAGCCAAGTTTTATAAAGAGTTCTGAGGGTTTAGCAGGATACAGATTGTAGAGGACCAACAAAGACATCCTCTAAGTCAGTCAGATGTTCAGATTTCCAGTAAAGGTTCTACAAACAACTACCCAAGTGCATTGACAGGCAATGTCCAAAACAACAGCTTCTCTGTTTTCCAAAGTAGTACTTGTGTACAATCCTTAAACAAATTGTCAAGGACATTTTACATCTGGGCAATACAGTTGCAAAGTTAACTTTGGTTGAAAAAAACTACACCTCTGGTTTTAATTTGGGTAGAATTTTGATCTGGGAAAGCATCACATTGTGGGCATTTCTAGTGTTTCTACGGATATGTGTAATAAGGGTATGAGCTGCCAAGCACAGAAGATCCTGATGAATAAAATAAAACAGTAAGAGAGAAGTCTGGGAGAGGCTGAAGGTTTTTATCTAATGCTCAGTTTAGTTCCACAGAGCAGCAAGTAGCCTGGAGCTTTCACTCTCACTTTACAGACATGGGATTTCAAGGTCCCTGTTAGATGACTTTATTCTTTTGTATGTTTATTTCCTAAAATTTAGGTAGGCTGTTGACAAGTGCATGATGCTAACCAGTCCATAAGAAACACTGAGCAGTTTCTCCAACCTAAGGATTATGGTGAGCTTTGCATTCATAAAAAGGAGTAACCACCATTATCCAAATAGTCCAGATCTTCCAGCACCTTCACTTAGAGCTTTAGAACACTTAACTGCCTATCTATTCCTTCTGTTATTCCTGATACTATTGAGGCCATTTAAATCCACGGTCTGCAAGCAATGACATCATATAACTGAATATTTATTCCAGTCCTTTCTTTTAAGTGAAAAATAAGCACATTTATAATGACAGGACTCACTGAAGAGCATTTCCAAGTGTGGAGAAAGAAGAAAGTGAACAACACTCATGATATTGCATAACTGAACCCATATAAAAGTCAGATTCTTTCCACCACGTTCTTAATCTTTCGTATTTCTCCCCTGAGTAGGCTCTGGTCAATGGCATGACACAGCTGCCTTCTGTTCTGTTGTTGCAGTGGACTCTTGATGGTTTCCATCTGCAGCCTGGACCACCTCTGAAGTCTACTCTGTTCAGATTACCACCAGACGGAGAGTCTGAGGGGCCTTCAGCACTCAGCTGTCAGGTTTACTCCAGAATTCCTAGCCTAGCAGCTTTCTTACTATTCTGGCAGAAGTGGTTTTCAATTTATGTACAACTGTACTAAAATATTTTAATAACCTGGGCTAAAGATACTGACTTTTAAAATTTGAATAAAGTTAACATCCAAAATTAAAGGCTAGAAATAGATGAGTTAGAGAGACTGCTCATTTTTACAAAAGTTGAAAACTTCGCCAAAGATCCACAATTACCCTAATAATAGCTTCTAATATAAAATCTAGTTTATAGAATCTGTGTATGCAAAATTCTACCTGAAAATATTACAGGGACACAAAATATCACTGTTTATGACAACATTTTATCTACTATGAGATAAAATGAATTAATACTATGTATTAATTTATATTATGTTAAAAAATTATAAACAATATGGAAAACCAATGCATAAGAATCCATTAAAGATGCTATTAAAGATGAAGGATGAGGTATCCTAAGAATCAAGGATTATTAACATTAACTCAAACAACAGCAATAGTCCATCCATGGTACACAAACTTTTTCAATGTCATCATAATTTTCTGCCTTTTGATCTCAGCATGTCCTGATGCTATCTTAAGGGCAAAGACTGGCTCCAGTCCTGTCTGGGAAACCCAAAGGTCTTTTAGATATTCTGGTGAGTCAGGAATCAAAATTTGCTGTTAATCTCATATCAGCCCGTGACTCATTCTAACTGGGCCTTCTGTCTTGGTCTTCTTAATAAGCTGCTTTCCTGAACCCATGATTCTGGAGCTTCTCCCCTCTCAACCCCATTCCAGTCTCGCTTCAATGTCAGGCACCTTATTTCCTCCAGTTCCAGGGACTGTTTTTGTCCTTGCAGGTCCTATCTCTGAGCAGCACCCATCACCTTGCCCATGCTCTCTTACTGTGAAGTCTAAAACAATGATTGACTTCAATCTGCTCTAATTTCCTTGTTGTCGTTACTCTTTATACTTACAGCAGTCTCATGTTCTCTTTGCCTTGTATTATATTCCATCATGGTGCTTGCTAGTCAATACTCTGGCATAATGCTGTAGATCTGTTTATTATCAAGGACCCCTTCATGAACAAAGGCTCTCATTCATGAAGGGAAAAAATTTTGAATTTTGGTTGAATCTTTTCCCCTGGCCTATAGAACTGCTTGGCACACAATTGTTTTTCAATGATGTTTTTTGTTGGAAGGAAGAGAAAAGGAAGGAAAGGAGAGAAGGAGAGATAAAGGAAGGAAGAAAAGAAAAAAGGAAGGAAGGGAGAAAGGAAGGAAGGGAAGGAGGAATAAAAGGAAGAAGGAAGGGGCAGATGAAGGAAGAAGAAAAGACATGCTTCAGGCAAGTTTGTAAAGACAAGTTCAATGTTAAAAACAGTGATATCTGAGAATTATTGAGTGATTATGTGCCATTCTAGGAAATTTATATTTGTTAAACTAGTGATGTAAATGTATATAGATATTAGGAAACTGAGGCACAAAGAGGTTAATTAACCAATTCATAGCCACACAGTTCATAAATAGTATAATTCATACCCAGGGAATTTAGCTCTGTGTCCTGTACTGTTAATCTCCATGATATATTGTGTCTCATTGGTAGTATGTGATAAATTTGCTAAATTAAAAAGTAGGACTGAGCATCTATTCCAATTCAAGCAAGTGACTTTAAAAAAAAATGTCTCAAAGAAGGTTCTCAGAACTATTACCAAAATCTGTGAACTCCAAACCTCCTCCTTATTTAGGCAAGTTTACAGTGAAGCATTGAGATAAAAGGACTTGGAGAAAGAGTCAGAGAAAAGAAACAGGCTGGGTCACACTTTTCTTATCCAGACCCAGTATAGGATAATAAATCACACACAATTGAATTCAGAGGACATCCTCCTGCAACTCTGAGGGTATTTCAAGGAAACATTCCATCTGGATTCTGTGCTGATTCTTTTCATATTGTATTTCCCTAAGGATGATGACTCACAGGAAATTGAGGTTTCTGTGTTTTTTATGTCATTTCTCTATCTTCATCGCAAAATTTTAAGATAAGTGGCTTTGCGATTGTATTTGTTCTCATCACATTTAAAGAATAAAACACTTTTTCAACTTGTTTTTACAGCTTCTCTAATCATAACAATGGTATGCCTATAAGACAATAATGATGGTAGTGATGAAGATCCTATTGACTGGTACACAAATGTTCTAGTAAGTGAGGGAAGCATGAAAGAGAGTAGAAAACAACTGGAAAATGGATTAGGTTGTTGTAAAAAAAGAACAGCCGTTGGATAAAAATGTGTGAGCTCTGCTACAAATCGTGAGGGGTGTGAAGATACATGGCATCCTTGCCTCAAAGGATGCATGTATTGCTGAAAAGTCAGAGAAGGAGCAGATGTCAGTGAGTGTAAAACAGACATGAAGTATCATGATGCCACCAAAGATTAATTTCAACTGGAGAGTCATTGGAGCCTTCATGGAAGATTGGCACTTGAAATAGCTGTTGGGAGATTTTATAGACTTTCTCGAAAATATACCATCAAGAATAACAAAGACATTTGTAAAGGTGGAAGTACTAGGGCTGTCTTCACAATCTCCCTTCCATTCTTTCTCTATTACAATGCCTTGTCTACCACTAAATGCAGAATGGGCCAGTGTAGAGGATTGCAAAATTCTCTCCAGTGCTTAGAGTGATGTTTAATAAATAGTATTGGGAAAAAAAGGTTACAGTATGTAAAAATGAAAGTGCAGATTAGTGAACAATTCCAAACTGAGGATTAAGGAAACTTCTGTGCTAAATCATGTATCACATGGAATTCAATAAAAAGGGTTTATGAGTATCTATCTGAACCACCCACTGAATAATTACAAGAGACATAAAGAATGAACAAAAATTCACAGAGTAATGTTTGCTTCCTGACTACCTCTCTTAACAGTATCTGAGATGTGAAGAACAAGAAACATATTTTATTCATTCAACTGCCATTTTATTTAGTACCTTCAGTATGTCAGCTGCTGTATTAAGTATCGTGAACAAAAATAGCTGATATAGTCCCATGCTAACAAATAATGATGATGAAAGATAAGGAATGACAAGGTGAGTACCCCTTATTCAAAATTCTGGAGTAAAATTGTTTTAGAGATCAGAGATCAAATTTATTTTTAGATTTTGAAAAATTCACATAAACATAATGAGATAACTTGGAGAAGAAAACAAAGTCTAAACAAGAAATTCATTTATGCATCATGTACACTTATAAGCACAGGGTAAAGGTAATTTTATACAACATGTTAAATAATTATATGCATGAAAAACTTTCATGGTGCAGAATTTCCCCCTTCTGTCGTCATTTTGGTGCTCAAAAGTTTTGGGGGGGATTTAAAATTTTCAGATTAGAGATGCTGAATCTGTTTAAGGTTATAAGGCTAATAACTATTACATAATATTCACTTCCAGGTACTATGCAAGGTAACACAAATATATTATTTATTTGGTGTAACCACACTCTGAGGAACATATTACCTCCATTAGACAGATGTGGGTTTAAAGTTTGAATAAAGTCAACAACTTTTCCAAGCTCATAAAATTATCTTAGGTAGTAGGTTTGAGGTTAAAACTTTCAGACAACAAAAGTTGCACTCTTAGCTGTTCATTATATAACTCTATGATTTGGATGTCATTGCTTCCTAGATTGGTGTCTGAGGTAAGTGGTAAAGAATGATTATAAATTTATAAGAAATAGAAGAGGTAGGGAGGTAATTGAAAGCAAGAAAACAAAGCTATATTGAGATTAGTGCACATGTTGGTGAAAAAGGTGCGGTTAGAAAAAGAGAAATGGTGCGGTGGATAAGAAGCTCTGGATGCTTAAGCTCAGTTAGTGGTCCATCACGTTGGCTGAACAATAGAAGCAACTAGGGAAGGTTTAAGAAATATACAAGACAAAGCTCCTGTCCAGACCTCTTCAAACGATGTCTCCAGTAGTGGGGTTCAGGAATTTGTGTTCCAAAAGTTCCTCTGGTGATTCTAGCACAGGACTAGGTGGAAGGCACTGGGATGAACGGATAGGCACCCCTGCGAGTTTTAAGCAGGGATGTGTGGTAGGTAGAGCAGAGGGGTCCAGGGTAGAAGCAGGGCAGTCAGGTAGAATGAGGCTCCTTGGTAACAATGAGGGCCTGAGTCAAGTTAGGCACAAGACAGAAGGATGTGTGGGAACACATGCTAGAGATGACTAGAGAGTAGAACACACATACTGGGAATCCATTTTGGTAGGCAGGCTGCATAAGATAGGGGAGTTAGAGTGACTCTTCAGTTTCTGACTTGGGTAACAGTTTCTACTGAAATAGCGAATACACGAGGAAGGATTGATTTAGGGGAAAAATGATGAAGCCAAGGGCCTGCACATTAGGCTAACATAGAACAGTCAGAGAATTTGTAGAAAATTCATGGTCAAGCATACTTTAAAAGCCAAAAGAGGGACAAATTGTCAGTGGTTTCAAATACCTCCAGAATAAAGAGCAACTACATTTTATTGAATGTATTTAGAATGCTATGATAGTCAGCTTTCCACTGCTATAACAAATACCTGATATAGTCAATTTATAAAGAGAACAGGTTCATGGTTTTTAGAGGTTTCCATCCATGGAGAGTTGTCTCTGTTGCTTTCAGGCCTGTGGCGGCATATCATGGCAGAAATACACAGTGGAGAAAAAGCACTCTCCTTAAGGCCAGGAATGAAGGAGATGGTGAAGAGACCAGGGTCCCACTGTCCCTTTCAAGTACCTACCCCCAGTGCCCTAAAATTCCCCTTTAGGCTCAGCCTTTTAAAGGTTTCACCACTTCCCCATACTACCAAGCTTGGGTCAAACTTTTAACGCATGGGCCTTTGGGGGATGTTTACAAGCCAAGCTACAGCAAGTGGAACATCATACTGCTATACTTCTTCTTCTCTTTCTACTTTCTTAGTAGATCCTTGCTTTGAATTCATAAAGCAAGAGAAACAAGAACAGGACAAGAACAAGACTATACCAGTCACTAAGTTGTTGTCCCCCATTTCACATTCACCTTTATTTTTTTTTTAATAAGAGAGAGAGAGAAAAAAAGAATTAATTTTTTTCATGTTGTTTTTGTTTTTCCTCCACTTAGGTGTGCATATGGTGCTGGGGATCAAACCCAGGTCCTTGCACATGCCAGGCAAGTGCTGTACTGCTGAGCCCCCACTCCAGCCCCACACTCACTTTTGCATACTCTGCTTCATGGTGCTCAAGCTGAATTCCAGAAACCACATTTCTGCCTTTCCAACTGTGCCTTGTTCTGCTCTGCCAGTGAGGGAAACAGCAAAGTTGCAAGAGGGACAAGCAAGTCTCTCTTCACTATAGTTTCCTGAGGACAATAACTATGAACAACACTTCAGAAACCTTTTTCTTCACCCTGTAGCACTACTGTCTCCCTCTCTCACTCTCTCTCTCTCTCTCTCTCTCTCTGTAAGTTAGTTTAAGTTTGTAATTTTCCCTACACTTGCTGAACCAGCTTCCTCATGGCCGCCACCCAGCAACACAGCACCAACCATTTGGTGCACCCTCTCCCGAGCCATGGGTCTCAAGCCCATGGAGCTCAGCCCTAGCTGAGCAAGCACCTGTTCCTCAAATGTCTAAGTTTCTACGACATATAGCTCTGAGGTTTCATGATTCCCACCTTTTATCCCTCAGCCCTAGGGGTGGTAGCTTCTTTCTGCAGTTGATGTCTTAGTACATGAGCAAGTTGAGTCTGAATCCTTCCATCAACTTTCCCTATTTCATTCCTCCTTTCTCTATTTCCTTCCCCTTTGACTATTCTTCTATACGTTTTCTTATTTTGGGTTAGCTTCCAGTTATACTGCATGTTTTGTCCCATTGTCAAATATACCTAAAAAGAACAGGTGGTGGGAGGAAGAGAGGACAAGGAAATGCTGGAACTGAGTTGAAACAAGGTACACTTCAAGCTTTTATAAGTATGTCATTGTATGTACTATTGTCACATGTATGAAAAAATGTTCTTCATAAGGTATAAGAATTATGTCACCATACTTGGGTATATTAGAATAAATACATACCTCAGAAAGAGAGTCAAGGGATCAGGGGACAGGGGGAGGGAGGTGGAGGAGTGTTGGGAGGAATGTTGGCCAAATTATATTGTTTTATTGTGTGCATCTATGAATATGTTTTCAACAAATTCCATCAACATGTGCACCAATAGAAAAATTTTTTAAAAAATTGTTGTGTCTATCTCCTGAATAAGTCCTTGCATGAAAATCGGATCCAGGGGTTATTTTAGGGAACAAATCCTCCAAGTTATTTTGGGATTAGTTTGGTCATGTCCTTGAGATTGGACACAGTATTGAGCTCCTTGCCAAAGGGAAATAGGATGCTAATTATTCATGGCATGTAGTTGCATTACAATTAATCAAGTCACCACCTGTGATTGAGAACACGGAAGTGTCTACAGAAGAAAGAGCCTTGGAGACTCATGTGATTATTTTTCTTAACTGTTATGGGATGCCTACAAAGATTGTGGAATATAAAAACACTTCAAGTTTTATTTAGTCATATAAGTGCATTTTGAAAAATTCTAGATTTCATGAGTAAGGCCATCAAGGTAGAACTGATTGCTCATTTTATTGAATGAAATTTAGGCTCAACCATTGTCTTAAATTTAGTTATGTGGAGATGGCAGAAATTCTACTATAACAAGAAGAAGTGGAAGTAATCTAAAGACTTAGGGAAACACAAGTCTGAATTGTGTTAAATTCAGATTTTATTCCAGTCTTTCAGTAGGGCCTAGAAGACAGTCCCTTCACTCAGCTACTAAAAATCAAAAAAACCTTCATCCTTGTAAAGCTCTGGGATGGCTTTCAGACCTGTAAGCCAAGTATGAAAATGGGAAGCACCATAACTAAGATGGAACTCCTGATTTTCACTAGGATGAAGAGATAGTGGAATGAAAGCGAAAAAGTGTTAGTGTATAATTACCAAAGACAAGATGGACACATGTACCAAGAAGATTAGCAGTGAAATAACATTAGAATTTTTGTTGTGTTTGTTAAATTTTCAATTTTTCCAACTTTATTCAGGTATAATTGATAAAAATTATGTGTATTTAAGGTATCCAAGGTAATGCTTTGAAATATGTGTATATAATGAACTTATTTCCACAATAAAGCTAATTAGCATATGCATCACCTCACGGAGTTATCTTTTTGTATGTGGTGGCTGCGGGTCGTTATACTTGAGATATACACTTTTAGAAAATTTCAAGTATATGATATTTTAAACCATAACATTATACAGTTCATTAGGTCTCCAGAAGTTATTCATTTTATAGCTCAAAGTTTATATCCTTTGACTAAGATCTCCCTACTCCCAGGCCTCAAACTGATGGTAACCATAACTCTACTCTTTCTATGAGTTTAACTTTTAAGAGTCCACATAAAGTGAGATCATTAAAGTCTGAATGTGTGTGTGTGTGTGTGTGTGTGTGTG